>CM055277.1:81678638-81894788 GCA_029237695.1 Conchocele bisecta
GTAATTCACTTCCAAGTATTCGGCACTGTCAACTGCTTCTAATGTGTGACCATGAAGTTTGTATGGAGTTTCTCTGATAAAGTTGCTTTTAGTAGATATATGTGTAGCACAGTAGATTTATATGGGTGCAACTTCATTTGCCATTGCTCTTCCCATTTGTACAGGGCGGTGAGATCATGTTGTAACTTTACTGCAGCAGCCTGATTTTGAATTCGTCTATACAACATCGGCAAAGAGTCGTGCACTTAGCACTTAGGAAACTGCTTCTGGTAAGTCATTTATGTATGCCAGGAACAACAATGGCCAAATCATTGTGCCTCCGGATAGAACGCCTGCTTGGGTGGATTTGCAACCATCGATACTTGCTGTTTCCGTTCCATTGTTGTGTAACCCCTCTGACCCCGTAGTAGTGTAGTTTGTATAGTAGTCGCTTATGTGGAACTTTATCAAACGCTTTAGCGAAGTCAATAAGAATAGCATCCATCTGATCCCGTCCAGATCTAAGTTGGCTAATGGTGGTGATAAACTGTGTCTCACACGATCGGCTAGGTCTAAATTCATGCTGGTTATCACACGATATTTGACTGTTTACAACATGATCCATGATGCTGCTGTGAATTATATATTCTAACAACTTGCATGCAACAGTGGTGAGCGAAACTGGCCTATAGTTAGAGGCGAGGTTTGTATCACCCTTCTTACCTAATTGGAATATCCATGCCTCCCCCAGTCTATGTGTACATTACTGTTATCTAGTGAAGTCTGGTTAATGTTTGTGAGGATCGGTGCTAACTCCTGTACAGCAGCCTTCAGTATGAAAGTGGGAAAACCAATTAAGTCTTACCAAGTCTTAATTTAAATTAAATCATGCTGACTTATATATTTTATCAATTACAGCCGGTGAGTTGCGTAGAGAAGATTTGCGAAATGGACATATATTCCGAATCATGAACTGACAAACATTGTTTATTACATTATAATCCCGATCACTTAAGAACAGTACAGAGTTTATACCTGCCCAGACTGTGTATATATGTAGGCATATCTAGCTAGGTAGTTAATTCCACACAGCAGAGTGTAAACCCTGCTCCGACTGCACGCATGTGTAATTTGGGTATGCATGCATAATACACGTACATGTACTGATGTCACACAGATCAGTTGGCACTTCAGTGTGTAATACACATAATTGCTGTAGTACATGTGAATGTTACTGGAAGAATTGGGCTTATGACTTTTGCGGCAAGTAGTTGTATATAGATCGGCCTGATCATGTTATGCACTGTTTTCCATTATGTCAGTGGAACGACCACCCTCCAGCCAATTGATGGAAATGTTTATAAATCTTAATTTTCATGCAAAATCTAAAATTTTCCAGATGCAGATTTTTGAAGAAAAAAACGAGTTATATAATGTTAAATGTACACTCATGACGAATAAAAAGATGAATACAGATTTTTTACCTCCCAAATATACTTGATGAAAAGCTTAGATTCGTCACAAAATTTAGAATTACCGACAGAAAGCTTGACAAATCTGTATATTTGTTTGAATATAATTTAATTAACACCAAATTTATTGCGCATCAAAATAATTTTCATTTGAAAATAATCTCAACTCAACCTCGTAATACCGGGCTCGCTCAAAATAGCACCACTGTCCCGATAATTTTCGCTACCTGTTTAATGTAATTTAAATGCGATGGCTCAAAATGCAACTCCTCAAAAAGTATGATAACTCAAATTTTGTTCAATTAACGAGGACACATTTCTCCCTATTTTGCTATACGATGGGTCAAACATGAAATGACTCGAAAGATGCGATCACTCGAAAAATATATGCAGGCCGCATGGGCTTTTGAGCAATCACGATTTCTCTGTATTATTTGGATATTGATTTGGTGCCCCATCCTGTTGGTGGGCAGCTTGTCTTTTGTGGATATTCGATGCCCGATCGGCTAGACCAATGTCTCTGTACTTGTACTGAGTTATGTCCTGACGGTTTTGTCTGGTCCATGCAAGCTCGCTGTTGTTTTTCTCCGAGCACTCCGGTTTCCTCCATGGCCTGCGACCACCCGGCTGACTCTGTGCCAGCATGCTGGTCGTGTGTACATAGCAAAACCAGTTTTGCTTGGGTATTTATTACACCAGGTACAGGTCAACTGGAGTGTGTCCGAACAATAGTCTCGCAGTCTTTGTGGCTGTAGAGAGATTGAGGCGAAAAAATGAGCGACTGAATTACACACAACCATACAACAACAACAACAACTTATTCACTGTATCATACGATCCTCTAACTTCGATAGCCGCACAGATTCGAGACCATTTTTATTTTCTCGTTCTATCGCGAGATTTACGGGTTACGTCACTTCCATTACACTTGTGCGTTCAACCGAAGCCAGATGAAAGGTCACAAATGCCAAGTTAGAAAAATGCGATTTAAACGGGACTAATACATTGCCAAACAACACAACACACCTAAATGTTGTGTTTTCCACTAATCCCATTAACCCCCTTCATTAAAATCCGGATTTCGATAGGAAAACTTACACATAAATGAGTTCGCTTGAACCCGTATGTTGTTTACATGTTTATCAATGGAGGTCACGTAATATTTGTAGGTAGAAAGGCACTAATAATGTAGGAATATGGATTTTCATTCATTCACCACCTTAACCTATTTTTTTTTAAATTGTCACTTTTAAGTTCGTCCACATCAGTCCAATACCTCCATTTATCAGCAGATATATGCAATCTGGTCTCTGTTTTTGTTATTCCCATTGTGGACGAGTACCACATGCAGAAGGGATTGAAATGTCTTACTCCAAAAATAGACATTATCACTTTAAAAAAGTATTAAAACCAACAAGCTGAAACTTCATATTGTTTAATTTGTTTAATCTAGCAAATTATATTTTCCAAGTTGGCAATCGTTTGTCTAATCATTTAAGTTCGAAACAATATGTATCGTGACCCCTGAATGCAATGGTACATTATGCAAACACAATTTGTGGTGTTTTCGAACCGGGTACCTGCACCGGAAGAGCATATGACGTCATAGGGTCAGAGGTCGCGACCTTTCACGGTACGCTGGTGGCGGCCATTTGTAGACGAGCGTGTTTTGAAAGTAAACAATTGCATTTCTCCGTGCTTTTGAAGCCAGTAAACGCAATATATATAGATAATTGCATTATATTTGCATGTAACTAATAAAAAAAGGTTTATACTCTTATTATGTATTACGCATGTTGTTTAATATCGTTAGAGTCTCGAATTATGAGCAGTCGAGGATATATTTCTGTCAAAATGTGAATATTTTTAGCAACAAAAATCATGTGCTGCTATTTATATTGAAAGTTTCGCTTTGACATTAGTTGGAGGAGTTATAATGGCAGATTTTGGTGACAGAGATCGCAGCAGACGCGGTGACAAGAGGCGGAAACCGAGGGGCGCCGGACCAAGTCGCGGTGAAAGGAAGGTGGGTGGGGTAATGTTGGGAATCCCCAGTGTTTGCAATGCTACTGTATGTTTTATATATGCACCGTATATGTTTATGGTATGCTAATAATGTATTCTTTTTTAAATTTCCCAAAAATCTACTGCACGGGAGTGGATGCTGTTTCGAAGTTCCACAGAGATTTGACTATGTTGACTATCAGACAAGAATATTTGTGTCCTTTGTAATCACGAACAGGCATCAAAAAAACGTTACGTTAATCACACTGTGTTTGACCAGGTGTCTGGTTTAGACAGTTTCCCTGTGTATGAACAACATACATAAAGCCCGGCCCATTGAATCATTGAACCGGTTCCAATAACCTGTCTGCGTGTATTTACTCCAGGACTCTCGAGACTACGATGATGTCACCACCGGTCCATCTCGACCAATCATTCTGGCTAAGCACACCGACGAACCGTCGCACGTAAGTCACATCCCCATTTAGATTGGCTTCATTATTTTTTCAACAATTAATTCAGTAGAGCTCCAGATAAGTTGTGTACAGGGGTCATACCAGTTATCCGATGTTAATTTTGGGGTAATTAATCTTACAACTGATGATCTGACTCTATTTTAAGTGAGAAAGCTGGTACATTTTGCTAAATAGTTTGCATGCGCTGAGAAAGCAAGAACCGAGGATTGTTCTGTGAAAATTATATGCCCGTAGCTGCTGTTTTAAGAAAAATGTCGTAAAAACACAGCCATTTTTGTCCGATAATCTGGAGGATCCCTGTATTGGCGTATTTTACGCACTTATCTTAGCAGAATACCAATTGAGTATCAAACGTGCGATTACAAAATATGCACAACAATGTGAAAATATGCATTGATTTTCAAATTGAGTAGTGGAAATATTGTAATAAAGTTGAACTTTTACTTAGTTGAGATGCAAAAAGCAAATAGTGTTTCAAATAAGTAAATTTTTAAATTTGTTTTATTTTTGTACCGTTTGTTCCTATTGAATAAGGAATAAAATCAATAATACATTTGAAATCTTGGGGTATAGTACTCTTTAGATACAAAACTTATCTGGAGCATTGATCCAGGGTGTCGGGCCATTTAGTTCAGTCATCAAATGGTGAATGCTCGATGAGTAATGATGAGGTTACCGGTATGCCAGTAATGCAATCGGTGAGGGGATATATCGTTAGTCCATGTACATACGTACATGTACGTGCGTTAGTAACACCTTTCATTTTTCAATAATTTATAAACCCCTTCACCGATTTGGATAATATTTGACCACAATGTGTGTCTAGGAATGATGTTTTGTTTTGCATACGACCCACGTCCCACCGCCCAAGGCCAAGGTCGCTGAGGTCGTATGTTCACCTTGTTTGTAATGCAAAAAATTTAAATTTGTTATTGTTTTTTTATCAAGGCTGCCAGCGAGAGGATTAGCTTAGTGATAACGATGCCCTTGTTTTATTTCTTATCCAATATACATGATTTCACAGCACATGAGAAGCATCTCCATTAGAGATGAACCCAATGCGCTGGAATAAACATGTTTGTCATGAAATATTGAAAAGCTGACATGAAAATCTAATTCAACATTTAAGTGTCAACAAGCCAATATTGCCAGATTTTATACAGTAGGTTGCTGAACATGGAAACTCATGTGTTGCTTCACATAGAACAATTCCTTAGTTAACATTAGCATTGCCAGAATGTGTGTTTGACATCATGATCACGTTGCTTAGCTTACACTCACAGAGCTCCAGATAAGTTTTGTCTCTAAAGAGTATTAAATGCGTATTTTATTTTACAAATGGATTATTAATTTTCTTCATTATTAAATAGGGAACAAATGATCAAAACAAATTTAAGCATTCACTTATTTGAGTGTATTATTAATTATTCACTTATTTATACAGTAATACATTATACTGTAATACAGTTGAAAATTTACTTAGTTGAGCTGAAAAAAGCGAACAGTGTTTGAAAATCAATGCATATTTTCACATTGGTGTGAGAATTTTGTACTCCCAGTTTTGATAATCAGTGTGTATTCTGATAAAATAAGTGCGTAAAATACGCCAATACGCATCTTATCTGGAGCTCTGCACTCAGCAACGTGACATCATATTGACAAACTCCGCCAATTATAGCGCAGATGACAATGAGTGATCATGCCCCAAAATTAAGCTGTAGCAAGTTATTTCTCTGTTAAGAGTCCGCGTGCGGTTGGGGGACTTGTTCAAATATTAAATCTGTTCATGAATGTCCACTTAATAAGTTTTTGTTTTTTTTTCTCTAAATTTCAATTTATGCTAAAAATTTCCTCAACCCTGCAAAGCCATTCAGTTAGCACCATTTCTACAGTCACAGACACATATGAGACAAATCATGTGACATCTGCTTATTTTCAGTAAATGGCGTCAAAATTTGACATTTTCAGAGTACATGCAGAATTATGTTCAACGATTGACTTTATTTATGAAAAATATTGTAAATTTTGTAAACGTATTTCAGAGCTCCAGATAAGCTGCGTATTTGCGTAAATACCCAATTAAAATTGCCAAAAACCCAATTGAAATCAATAGTAGTGAGTATCAAAAAGCAATGAAAAATTGTGGTATCTTTATCATGCTACAGAAAACAATAAACAGACCACAAATATAGCATATTTTCTTATTTTTCCATGAAAACACATCTTGGTATTTCATTAGAATTGTCTCCAAGGAGACAATTCTAATGAAATACCAAGATGTGTTTTCATTTAGAAGCAAACTATTCAATAATTGCGGTCTGATGATGTGTATTCTATTTTACACAATTAAAATTTTTAAATACCCAATTGCTTCAGAAATGATGGAGTGACAATACTCGATTACTAATTCCTTATCTGGAGTCCTGGTATTTAATGAAATTACGCAGATGTCCGAAGGTACAAAATCGCATGGCGTGTCTCATAAGACTGGTCTATTCGTGTAATGTTGTCAGCAGGTGTCAGGGAGCCAGGTTAGAGCCTCCCCACCGCCCGGCAGCCAGACCAGGGGTGTACTGGGTGCTTCTTCCCCGTCCCGCCGCCCACCCGACAAACAAGTGATGGTGCTGCGGGTACGTGATGGGGAGCCAACACGCAAGGTTGAGCGGAGCACGTCGCTGCCAGGGATCCCAGCGGCTGCAATACAGGGGGAGACACCACAACCTGCATACAGCGTACAGCGGCCCGCGGTCCCACACACACACATGGAAGGTCAGTTCTTTTACCCCAGTATAGGGATTGAGTGTGGTCTAGGGGTTAGAGCACCTGACTTCCAATCCGGAGGTTGTGGGTTCAAACTGATATCAGGGGCGATAACCGTGTTTCCTTAAAATGTTAACGGACACCACTATTTATTCTCTGTACATGTATTTATATTTGGATGTGCTGATCACCCTGTGACACAATGATCATACTTTACACTCTGTCGAAAATATTATTTGTTCAAGTGACGCATTTAATTTGTATAAATAACTAAAAAATATCATGCCTCATTTGCATATGAAAATAGCCTGATTCCACCGCGCGTCACTATCAGTAAAATAAACATTACTAAATGATTATATCTGTATAGCGGGTACTTGTAATTTTTAGAACTGGTGGAATAGTGACACAAATATCCACTTATTTAATTCCAAGAACATTTTGTGCCTACTAAGTGGGCATGTGCCTTTAAACTGTTGTCCCGTCTCTATAATTATGACCTTAGCTGTTGCTGGGAGCCTGGGACATTAAACCCTTTCATTTTCATCTTGGGACATGTTATTCTGTTGAACAATACTATCTAACATGTCCAAAGATAACATCCAGCGATAACATCCAGCAATTTTAGTTTACTGACCTCAAATATGTTCCTCTATCATGCTATGACAAATTCATGACCCTCCAGTGCTCCAGATAAGGAATTAGTAATTGAGTATTTTCACTCCATCATTTCTGAAGCAATTGGGTGTTTCAAAATTTGAATTGGGTAAAATAAAATCTCACTACTGTTTACACATCCATAGACAGCAATTATTGAATTAGTTTGCTTTGAAATGAAAACATATCTTGGAATTTCGTTAGAATTGTCTCCAAGGAGACAATTGTAATGAAATTCCAAGGTATGTTTTCATGGAAAATAAGAAAAATATGCTATATTTGTGGTTTGTTTATTGTTTTCTGAAGCATGATACAGGTACCACAAAATTGTTATTGCTTTTTGATACTCGCTACTTCGGATTTCAATTGGGTTTTTCGGCAATTTTAATTGGGTATTTACGCAAATAAGCAGCTTATCTGGAGCTCTGACCCTCAGAGCATCAGTAATTCTAAGGTATAAGGTCAAGGTCACAGACTTAGCGCTTTCACAAACTTAACGTTTCAGGTAAATTTCTTACTTCCGTTTCCTTATTGATATTTCACATGCATTTCTCTGATAATTCTCTATCATGCTGTGACAGATCCATGACCCTCCAACCACCAGGGGCACGTTTCACTAAACTTCTTGCAAAATTATGCATATGCAGCCTATGCTCAATAAATGTAAATCCATAAATTGAAATTTCCAGACAATCCTAAATTTGCACTTACGAACATTTTAATCGTAAGAAGTTTAGTGAAATGGGGGGAGGGGGGGGGGGGCCACAGTAATCCCAAAATCAAGGTCATAGACTTCACAGCTGTTCACAAACTTAACATTTCGATATTAAATTCTTATAACTTCCGTTTCCTTTGATGGAACTTATTGATATTTCACACTTGCATGCCTCTGATAGTCCCCTATCATGCTGTGACAAATCCGCGACCCTCCAACCTCTCACAGACTTGCATGTTCACAGAACTTAACGTTGATTCTTATAATTTCTGTTTCCTTTCATGGAATGTCGCAATATTTAATGCATGCATTCACATGGTGATCCTCTATCATTCTGCGATAAATGTTTGACCACAGTCCCCCTCGACCCCCCCACTTTTGCCTACTGACAAATCTACTGTCAGTTCCACCTTTAATTGTAAGTACTTTTTCATCAATAACGAAAAAACGGAATTTACCATGGGGGCTAAAATAGATTTTTTTTATTTGTGGACCAATTTTCAAAATTTTACTTTTGTTTTCTTATTTACATCCTTTCCAAGCTATCTCACCAGGTTTCTGAATCAACTTCCAAATTATTTTTTTTGGACCCTCCAGGACTGGGTTAGGGTTAGGATAACCTCCTTTTTGCCCCATGTTTAAATTCCCATAGGAAAATTGTTTATTCGCAATGAAATCAATATTTGATGGAATTTAATCAAATAAAACAAATTAGGAAGGGTGACTTTTTGTTATTGATGAAAAATTATTTTTTAGACTTAATATGTTTAACCCTTTCCCTGTTTTGCGATATTTCGACTCTTCCAAATCGAAAACATCTGAATAAAAGAATCAAATGCTGGGTCAAATGATGGTTAAATTATCTGATAGAGTAGAAAACATTGTGGGAAAAGGAGAAATTGCTTGTTACAAGCAATTTCTCCTTTTCCCACAATGTTTTCTAAAGACATCTTCTGCAGAGGCGTGAAAAGTCGTTTCTATCAGGGAAAGGGTTAATAGCCAAAAGTTTGTCGGCAGCAAAATTGTGGAACAGACAGTAGTTGTCTGAATCCGTGGTAACATCAGCTCCTCCTTTGATTCTTGGCTGCCAACCGGCGAGCTGCCTTGTCTTCTGACAACTCTTGTTATCAACATTGTTTGGGAGCACTTTAGAATCATTCCTAATTGAAATGATTATACAGTGGAACCTCTCCAAACTGGACACCCTGGGAGGTCCCCAGGGTGTCCGGTTTGGAGATTTTCCACTGTAAATCTGACATGTGAGCACTTCATGACACATTATAGTGTTTTGCAATCATGAAAAGTCATTGTAATCAGAGATACATAACAGCAAAACACATCTAAGTTAAACATCCATATTGTCCTCCGAGTGTCCAGTCCAGACGGGTTCCACTGTACAGGTACCCCTTGATTTCAAAATCAATGCACATTATTTTGTTTGAATATGGATTACTGAATTTTAAAAAAATAATCATATAATACAGGAGCTGCAATAACAAACTTGAAAATTCGCATATTTCCGCTGCAAAAAGCAAACAGTGTATGTTGGTATTTGTTTTTTTCAGCTCTAATCAGTGAAATTCATTTATCAACTTTAATATAGCATTTTACGGTACTCCTCAATTTGAAATTCAATGAGCATTTTGCACTCCCACTTTTGAAAATCAATGCATATTCATCCATATCTTCACGAATGTACGGTTTAGAGTGGTTCCACTGTAAATCAGACATGTGAGCACTTCATGACACATTCTAATGTTTTGCAATCATGAAAAGTCATTGTAATCAAATATACATAACAGCAAAACATGAATGTATGGTTTAGAGTGGTTCCACTGTAACAGTTAAAGGTACATGCCCACTCAGTAGGCACAAAATGTTACCTACATCAGAGACATCATCTGACACATTTTCTGGCAAAATAAACATTCATTCACCGTTATTCCACGTATTGATTAGCATTATACATTTTATGTTAGCCGTAAATTTACACACTGATATCAGGGGCGATAACCGTGTTTCCTTAAAATGTTAACGGACATTACTATTCATTCTCTGTATTTATTTTTTGATGTGCAATGATCATACTTGATAATCTATCGAAAATATTATTTTTTCAGGTGACGCATTTAATTAGTATAAATAATTAAAAAATATCATGCCTCATTTGCATATGAAAATAGGCTGATACCACCGCGCATCACTATCAGTAAAATAAATATTACTAATTGATTATATCTGTATAGCGGGCGCTTGTATACACTTGTACACAATTACACACTTATTTAATTCCTATAAAGAACAGTTTGTGCCTTCTTCGTGGGCATGTACCTTTAAACAACAAGAGACGCAATTACATGTTAATCCTACTGTGCGTGACTGCGCCAGAGGACCAATTTACCAGGTAATTAGCCTTTGACCAGCCATTAAATGCAGCTGTGACTGGAGAAATGGGGCTTATGGGTTTTGCGACCAGTGTAGATCCACTTGTCACGAATCCTATAAGCCCAATTTCTCCAGTCACAGCCACAAATACATAAATATACTTTGTCTGGTGGCAGGTCCCGGCAAGATCACCCTGCCCACTGAGATGTCCCGATGTATGAAGTTGGTCGACGACGCCAATCAGTGGAACGAAACTGTTCATGACGTAAGTTTCATGTAGGTCTTTTATTTCGTCTTTTATTTATCCCATTATTAGATTTTGATACTTGATGACCATTACCTCTTTGCATGCTAGCAGTGAAAATAACATCCAACAAATTACGAGTATGTTTCTTATTTCTCTCTGTAAATATGTCTTGAAATTTCCTTAGAATTGCGTCCTCCGGACTCAATTCTAATGAAGTTCCAAGACATATTCATTATATTTAAAGGGGGAAATAAAATAAAATTAATTGTCGTCTGCTATTTTTTAACTATTTATAGCCCACAAATTTCCCAGCATGCAAAGAGTTAAAGGCATTGAATGTAAGAGCAGACAGAGCTCTCTGCATGGTCTACGGAACTTCCCCAGGATTAATAATGGGGATGGTAATGCCAGAAAAACGCACACATTTAGTCCAATGAAATTTGAAGAAAAAATGGTACATTTAGTGCGCAAAACATTTTTAGCTCGACTATTCGAAGAATAAGTAGAGCTTATGTTGTCACCCCGGCGTCGGCGTCATTTTCACGCCTTGGTTAAGGTTTTTAGTCAAGCTTGTATATGGAATACTACTGGCCCTACACCCACCATACTTGGACAACTTCATCTCCTAGTGATGTACATCAATAACCCCTGATCTATATTTGACCTTGACCTACATTTCCTCTTGAATTACTTGGTTAATTCCCCTTGGTTAAGGTTTTTAGTCAACCTTGGTTAAGGTTTTTAGTCAAGCTGGTATATGCAATACTACTGGCCCTACACCCACCATACTTGGACAACTTCATCTCCTAGTGATGCACATCAATAACCCTTCATCTATATTTGACCTTGACCTATATTTCCTCTTCAATTACTTACTTAATTCCCCTTGGTTAATGTTTTTAGTCAACCTTGGTTAAGGTTTTTTTTCAACCTTGTACATTGAATACTATTGTGCATCCAGACACCATACTTCGACAACCTTTTCTCATAGGTATGTACATCAATAACCCCTGATCTATATTTCACCTTGACCTACATTTCCTCTTCAATTACTTACTTAATTCCTTTTGGTTAAGGTTTTTAGTCAACCTTCTATATGGAATACTACTGGCCCTACACCCACCATACTTGGACAACTTCATCTCCTAGTGATGTACATCAACAACCCCTGATCTATATTTGACCTTGACGTACATTTCCTCTTGAATTACTTACTTAATTCCCCTTGGTTAATGTTTTTAGTCAAGCTTGTAGATGGAATACTCCTGGCCCTACACCAACCATACTTGGACAACTTCATCTCCTGGTGATGTACATCAATAACCCCTGACCTATATTTGACCTTGACCTACATTTAACCTTAAATTACTTACTTAATTCCCCTTGGTTAAGGTTTTTACTCAACCTTGGTTAAGGTTTTTAGTCAAGCTTGTAGATGGAATACTCATGGCCCTACACCAACCATACTTGGACAACTTCATCTCCTATTGATGTACATCAACAACCCCTGACCTATATTTGACCTTGACCTACATTTAACCTTAAATTACTTACTTAATTCCCCTTGGTTAAGGTTTTTACTCAACCATGGTTAATGTTTTTAGTCAAGCTTGTAGATGGAATACTATTGTGCATACAGACACCATACTTGGATAACTTTTTCTCATAGGGATGTACATCAATAACCCCTGACCTTTATTTTACCTTCACCTACATTTAACCTTGAATTACTTGGTTAATGTTTATAGTCGAGCTTGTATATGGAATACTTCTGGGCCTACATCAACCATACTTGGACAACTTTATCTCCTAGTGATGTACATCAATAATCCCTGACCTATATTTGACCTTGACCTACTTATATCCTTGGATTACTTAGTTATCTCCCCTTGGTTACGGTTTTTACTCAAGCTTGTATATGGAATACTCCTGGGCCTACAGCAACCATACTTGGAAAACTTTATCTCCTGGTGATGTACATCAATAACCCCTGACCTATATCTGACATTGACCTACATTTAACCTTGAATTACTTACTTAATTTCCCTTGGTTAATGTTTTTAGTCAACCTTGGTTAAGGTTTTTAGCTCGACTATTCGAAGAATAAGTAGAGCTTATGTTGTCACCCCGGCGTCGGCGTCACCGTCACGCCTTGGTTAAGGTTTATCTCCTAGTGATGCACATCAATAACCCCTCATCTATATTTGACCTTGACCTACATTTCCTCTTGAATTACTTGGTTAATTCCCCTTGGTTAAGGTTTTTATTCAACCTTGGTTAAGGTTTTTTTTCAAGCTTGTACATTGAATACTATTGTGCATCCAGACACCATACTTCGACAACCTTTTCTCATAGGTATGTACATCAATAACCCCTGATCTATATTTGACCTTGACCTACATTTCCTCTTCAATTACTTACTTAATTCCCCTTGGTTAATGTTTTTAGTCAACCTTGTATATGGAATACTACTGGCCCTACACCCACCATACTTGGACAACTTCATCTCCTAGTGATGTACATCAATAACCCCTGATCTATATTTGACCTTGACCTACATTTCCTCTTGAATTACTTAGTTAATTCCCCTTGGTTAAGGTTTTTAGTCAACCTTGGTTAAGGTTTTTAGTCAAGCTTGTACATGGAATACTATTGTGCATCCAGACACCATACTTTGACAACCTTTTCTCATAGGGATGTACATCAATAACCCCTGGTCTATATTTGACCTTGACCTACATTTCCTCTTCAATTACTTAGTTAATTCCCCTTGGTTAAGGTTTTTAGTCAAGCTTGTATATGGAATACTCCTGGCCCTACACCCACCATACTTGGACAACTTCATCTCCTAGGGATGTACATCAATAACCCTTGATCTATATTTGACCTTGACCTACATTTGACCTTGACCTACATTTCCTCTTGAATTACTTAGTTAATTCTCTTTCGTTAAGGTTTTTAGTCAAGCTTGTAGATGGAATACTCTGGCCCTACACCAACCATACCTGGACAACTTTATCTCCTAGTGATGTACATCAACAACCCCTGACCTATATTTGACTTTGACATACATTTAACCTTGACTTACTTAGTTAATTCCCCTTGGTTAAGGTTTTTAGTCAAGCTTGTATATGGAATACTACTGGCCATACAGTGTATACACCCACCATATTTGGACAACTTCATCTCCTAGTGATGTACATCAACAACCCCTGATATATATTTCACCTTGACCTATATTTCCTCTTCAATTACTTACTTAAGTCACCTTGGTTAAGGTTTTTACTCAACCTTGTACATGGAATACTATTGTGCATACAGACACCATACTTGGACAACCTTTTCTCATAGGGATGTACATCAATAACCCCTGATCTATATTTGACCTTCATCTACATTTCCTCTTCAATTACTTAGTTAATTCTCTTTGGTTAAGGTTTTTAGTCAACCTTGTAGATGGAATACTCCTGGCCCTACACCAACCATACTTGGACAACTTTATCTCCTGGTGATGTAAATCTTGACCTACATTTAACCTTCAATTAATTAGTTAATCCCCCTTGGTTAATGTTTTTAGTCAACCTTGGTTAATGTTTTTAGTCAAGCTTGTATATGGAATACTATTGTGCATACAGACACCATACTTGGATAACTTTTTCTCTTAGGGATGTACATCAATAACCCCTGACCTATATTTTTCCTTCACCTACATTTAACCTTGAATTACTTGGTTAATGTTTATAGTCAAGCTTGTATATGGAATACTCCTGGGCCTGCATCAACCATACTTGGACAACTTCATCTCCTAGTGATGTACATCAATAATCCCTGACCTATATTTGACCTTGACCTACTTTTATCCTTGGATTACTTAGTTATTTCCCCTTGGTTAAGGTTTTTAGTCAAGCTTCTATATGGAATACTCCTGGGCCTACAGCAACCATACTTGGAAAACTTCATCTCCTAGTGATGTACATCAATCACCCCTGACCTATATCTGTCATTGACCTACATTTAACCTTGAATTACTTACTTAATTTCCCTTGGTTAAGTTTTTTAGTCAACCTTGGTTAATGTTTTTATGCAGGCCGCAGCCACCTTGTTTGTCAAGCTATGTGTACATCGACAACCTCGTAGTCGAGCTATGCTGTTCTCCTACAGCTCTTGTTATGCAGGCCGCAGCCACCTTCTTTGTCAAGCTATGTGTACATCGATAACCCTCGTAGTCGAGCTATGCTGTTCTCCTACAGCTCTTGTTAATATTTGTTGAAAATTATCATCATAAAAAAGTTGAATGCCATTAAAAGAAAATTATTTTGTTGAGTTTAATAATTTAGGTTGAATAATGATAATGCATTTACTAGCCTTGCCAGATAAACTTGATATCAAAATACACTAGCCTGGTATTCTCTATGTGACAACAAGTGAAGCCAATTTTTCTCTCTAGTTTCTGCTGGACCACACTGACTTCCTGGTGGTGGGGGTGCTCGGACTGCAGAGCTGCGGCAAGTCGACCCTGATGTCCCTGCTGGCTGGCAACACAGACGATGACCTCGCCAGGTGAGTGAGGTCACGACCCCGCCAGGTAGCTGAGGTCATGACCCCGCCAGGTGACTGAGGTCACGACTGGTCACTACCCAAGTCAGGTGACTGAGGTCACGTCCACATCAGGTGAGTGAGGTCACGACCTCGTCAGGTTATTGAGGTCACGACCCCATCAGGTGACTTATGTCACAACCCCATCAGGTGACTGAGGTCACGACTCCGTCAGGTGACTGAGGTCATGACCACGTCAGGGGAGTGAGGTCACGACCCCATTAGGTGACTGAGGTCACGACCCCATTAGGTGACTGGTCACGACCCCGTAAGGTTACTGAGGTCACGACCCCGCCAGGTGAGTGAGGTCACGACGCCGCCGGCTGACTGAGGTCACAACCCCGTCAGGTCACTGAGGTCACGACCCGCCAGGTCACTAAGGTCACGACCCCGCCAGGTCACTGAGGTCATGACCCCGCCAGGTGTTCAAGTTGTTCATACCACATACAGGGGTATTCAGCAAGAAATGGATTAATACATCCCTACATGCAATACAGGAGTTACTGGTTTGGCTGACAGTCGCCTGAGGCTCGGCATATACACAAATTGTCAACTTGTTCCCGTAATAAATCAGAGCTCCTGTTAAGGTGCATAATTTGTTCAATTTGTGGTGAAATTTTCTTATTTCTTCACCAAAAATGGCAAGTTGGGAGTCCTTTAGAATCGTCTCATTGAGACGATTCTAAAGCACTACCAACATGCCATTTTTGATAGAGAAATAAGAAATTTGTCCCCAAATTACGCACCTAAACTGGAGCTCTGATAAATCGCTACATTTCATGCAGGAGTTAATGTTACCTAATAAAAGCCCCATAAATCGTCAACTTTTTCCTTTAACCATTTGAAAACAGTGCATATCCAGATGAGCCGGCTCGTAACGATCAGGATCTGCACTTTTTGAAAGTAATTTTCATATTTTTGAGAACTATAAATACCACCTTTTCATTAATGGACTGGTCTGAAAATAATTTTTTGATGATTGGATTGGCTGCAAAATCCATTCTAGTTACTTGGGGATGAAAGGGTTAATATAGCTACATTTGATACAGGAGTTACATGTTTCCTAATTGATATACGCCCCGTAAATCATCAACTTGTTCTTTTAACATATCCCTATATTTCATACAAGAGTTGCATGTTTCCTAACTGATAAAAGCCCATATATCGTCAACTTGCTCCGATGGCATATTCCTACATCCGATACAGGAATTACGTGTTTGCCCCGCAGTCGCGGGAGGTGCGAGATGATTGCGGCCACCAGACCAACGGGATTGACGTGTTTGTCACGTCCCAGCGCATCATCCTACTGGACACTCAGGTACCAACATGCACCACCCCGCCTCGCCCCCATTCCCAGTACAGATTGATTATGTTTGTAGTCATATTTTTTCACCATCATCCTACTGGACACTTGGGTATCGTGGGTGGCAGGTGGGAGCATGTCATGGGTAATTTAACGATCGGGGTTCATCCTTACAGGAATCCCGACTGGAGACCTGGTTTGGCCCTCACATACGTCTTTGGCATTTTGTATGTGACAGTTGAATTTGGTTATGCCCCTTATCTGAGTATTACGATTATTCGTAATTCTATTTTAGGGGAAGGGGCCAAGTGACTTTGGTGTGGTTTGCACCAGGTCAGGTTATTCTAATTTCAGGGCTGAATATGTTTTTTCTCGATGTAAATATTCCGTTCTGATTTTCGGATTTTCCCCCCAATGCAGCAGGTTCAAATCTGTTTGCCCGACCTTACATGACCCTAGCTGTTGATAGGCCGTTAAACAGCAATAAACAAACAAACACTCGGGTATCGGACACATTAGTGCATTCTGAAAACTTAAAGGCACTGGGTCTCAATTATACAAAGAAGGTGATGAAATAGATTAGTAACAAGTAATTTAAATGTTGATTTGTATCATATTGCTGAACTCAATTATACCTTGTTGGTATATGATAATAACAATGTTTTAAACAGAAAAATAAATAGATATACAAATGTTGGCTTTTGTGCAGTTGATTTTTGTCGAGCCCGCTTGCGGAAAGTGAGACATAGTGATCACAATGACATCCGTGCGTGCGTGCGTCCGTCCGTCTGTCCGTCCGTATGTCAGTGTGTGCGTGCGTCCATCCGTCCGAAATCTGCGTTAAAAGTTTTTAAAAATACCATCAAATGCCTGGGCGGGCTTGACATGCCGGCCGCGGCCATCTGGTTACTAACTGAATTTATATTAATTCCACTAGTTGCTATTATTGAGGGGTCAAAGGGTTATATTAAATTCCAGCCACTACTGAGTGCGTCCATGCTCGACCAGTTCATCCACCATGATAAGAAGTTGCCGCCGGAGTACACAATGGCAGAAAACTACGCTGAAATGCAGGTAATATGAGACACGCCATGTGATTTTTGTACCTTTGGACATCTGCGTGATTTCATTAAATAAGTTTACAAAATTTACAATATTTTTCATAAAGTCGAAAGTTGACAAAATTATAATTCCGCATGTACTCTGGAGATTTTATCAACTTTTTGCGCAATTTGCGGGAAATATTGTAAATTTGTAAACGTATTTCATGAAATTACGCAGATGTCCGAAGGTACAAAATCGCATGGCGTGTCTCATATATAGTGAATACCAGAATATGTTTAGTTATTGTCTGTTGGGTCATACTTTGGTTCTCAGATATTGCCGTTTCAGAAAAATCTCTGCACGTCGAGCATTTTATCGTCATGGAGAAATAAAATCGTACTGTAAATTCGCCACATGATCAATAAACAACACTACCAGTAACGATGTAAAAATATGTTAAATGTGTGAAGAAAATGTGGTGATTTTGCATGTCTTAAGACGTTATAGTAAATTTATAGAAATATATTCATCTGGCGACTTGAAAACAATCAAAGACAAACATCTAAAAAAAATTATTAAAAAATCCGCCCTGTGTCAGAGACCCAAAATATATTTTTTATGGCCTTAGCATGCTCTTGATAATAAAAAAATCATGCATATTTTTGTCCAAACCCAAACTTAACCCTTAGAATGCGGGAACCGAAAAGTGTCGTTTGTAGTGTTCCATATTTTGACTTTTCTTTCGGTAAAAACATGGTTTGGCACCATTTTATAATCATTTCCAATGGAAATGATTCTAAATTGCTGCCAAATCATGTTTTTAATGATAGAAATGGAAAATAGAACACAAACAGCAGACGACAAATTTTATTTCAGCGTTGTAAGGGTTAACTCTTGTCTGGTAGCTTGCATTTAGACTCCAGCTTCAGCCTACTGTTCAGCATGTTACTATAAACAGCTGCCACATCAATTCATTTGTTCACCGCTCTGTCAGATATGTTTTTAACAAAAAAATGACTTGTGAGAGTTTACCTGTCATTACATAAATGAGCTTTCACAGAACAATAACACAGTGTATTAATACGCTAGTGTAATACATATGCAAAGGATCCAGCTACAGAAAGCTTGTTGGGTAATCAGTACAAATTATGATGATGTGCTTATGCAATAAATAAAACCTAAAATTTGTGTTAATTAAACTCGTTGACATTTCATAAGAAACTCTGCATAGCCTCGTTTCTTATGAAATCAGTAAACTTGTTTATTAAATCATCACTCCTGTAAGATCCTCTATATATTAACACTTTCACCCCTATGTAGCTGGAATGGATTCTGATATGTTACTTTTGCAACCAATCCAATCGTCACAAAATTATTTTCACATGAGTCCATTTATGAAAAGGGGGTGTTTTTGTTCTCAAAAATATGAAAATTACTTGCAAACAGTGCAGATCCTGATGAGACGGCTGGTCACGAGCCGGCTCATCAGGATCTACACTGTTTGCCAATACCACTATACAGGTCTTTGGTGTTGAAAGGGTTAAACAAACTGTAAATCGCTGGTTTCAGTCGCTGCAGCAGACGGCGTTCCTGATGACTGTGTGTAACGTGGTCCTGGTCGTGCAGGATTGGTTCACTGACCTCTCACTGCTCCAGTTTTTACGGCGGGCAGAGATGCTGAAACCTTCCACACCCTCGTCCGGTCACGACTCGATGTCCGGTCAAGACGATACTCACGAATATTACCCACAGATCGGTGTGTAGTCCTGTATATTGTCACAGATCGGTGTGTAGTCATCTCTATTGTCACAGGTCAGAGAGTAGTCCTGTATATTGTCACAGATCGGCGTGTAGTCATGTAAATTGTCACAGATCGGTGTGTAGTCATGTAAATTGTCACAGATCAGAGTGTAGTCGTGTATATTGTCACAGATCGGTGTGTAGTCATGTACATTGTCACAGATCGGTGTGTAGTCCTGTATATTGTCACAGATCGGTGTGTAGTCATGAATATTACCTGCAGATTGGTGTGTACCTACAATTATGTGTAGTCATGAATATTACCCACAGATCAGTGTGTAGTCGCGAATATTGTCACAAATTGGTGTGCAGTCACGGATATTGCCCACAGAGCAGTGTGTAATCATGATGCTTCACTACGCACACCCCCACATCCAAATTCTGAAGGTCAAGGTCATTTATTTACTTGTAATGTTCACCGGTTTTGTAACAGGAATGCGTTAAAGTTATTGTTTTTTCACAATATGTCTTTAACCCCTTGCCACACTTTCATAAAATTTCACATCAAAGTTCGTCTAGGGATCATGCTTCATTACGCACACCCCCACATCCAAATTCTGAAGGTCAAGGTCATTTATTTACTTGTAATGTTCACCGGTTTTGTAACAGAAATGCGTTAAAAGTTATTGTTTTTTCACAATATCTCTTTAACCCCTTGCCAGACTTTGATAATATTTCACATCAATGTTTGTCTAGGGATGATGCTTCATTACGCACACCCCCACATCCAAATTCTCAAGGTCAAGGTCATTTATTTACTTTTAATGTTCACCGGTTTTGTAACAGAAATGCGTTAAAAGTTATTGTTTTTTCACAATATCTCTTTAACCCCTTGCCAGACTTTGATAATATTTCACATCAATGTTTGTCTAGGGATGATGCTTCATTACGCACACCCCCACATCTAAATTCTGAAGATCAAGGTCATTTATTTACTTTTAATTTTCACCGGTTTTGTAACAGAAATGCGTTAAAGTTATTGTTTTTTCACAATATCTCTTTAACCCCTTGCCACACTTTGATAATATTTCACATTAATGTTCGTCTAGGGATGATGCTTCATTACGTATACCCCACATCCAAATTCTGAAGGTCAACGTCATTTATTTACTTGTAATGTTCACCGGTTTTGTAACAGGAATGCGTTACAGTTATTGTTTTTTCACAATATCTCTTTAACCTCTTGCCACACTTTGATAATATTTCACATCAATGTTCATCTAGGGATGATGCTTCATTAAGCACATCCCCACATCCAAATTCTCAAGGTCAAGGTCATTTATTTACTTGTAATGTTCACGGTCAAATGCCTCGGCAGGCGCGACACCGCTTCCGTGGCGGAATTCTTGTTTTAAGTAGTTGCCATGGTTAATATGCCCCCTATATGATAGCCAGGGAGGCATATTGCTTTGCCCTTGAAGTTCCATACTACCTTCCCGTCCATCCATCCCTCTGTGGTCTTTTACATCGAAATGTTTGTAAGAGTTTCTCCATCTTGCCATATTTAACATCAATATAACTTGAAGGATGACTTTAATATTTGGACAGTCAATACATCTGAACATATGTGACACACTCATGCCATGATTCACATGACCTTCACCTTTTTTTACTTTCTCAATGTCACTGAAACACATTTTTACAGTCACGGGGCATATCCATGCTTTTAAAAAATAATGCCTAGTAAACAATATCGTGTCATAGAAATATAATCATACATGTATTTATGATGCACATTTGTGAACAATTTTGAAGGAAACTTGACTTTTTGTGATGCCTATTTTCTATGTTTGTAGACAGTGAAACCTGTCTAAACTGGACACCCTGGGAGGTCCCCAGGGTGTCTGGCTTAGATAGGTTTCACTGTACATTAGGCATTTGATCATTCTGAGCCATAGTTGTGTGCTATGCGATCACGGACAGACATTAGAACCTGAGATAAATGACCAGCTACAGTGAAACCTCTCTAAACCGGACACCCTGGGAGGTCCCCAGGGTGTCTGGCTT
Source organism: Conchocele bisecta (assembly GCA_029237695.1). Taxonomy (NCBI): domain Eukaryota; kingdom Metazoa; phylum Mollusca; class Bivalvia; order Lucinida; family Thyasiridae; genus Conchocele; species Conchocele bisecta. Next base: position 81,700,084 of record CM055277.1, read on the forward strand.
AGATAGGTTTCACTGTAAATTAGGCATTTGATCATTCTGAGCCATAGTTGTGTGCTATGCGATCATGAACAGACATTAGCACCTGAGATAAATGACCAATAAACTTATTAAACCGGTGTTTTGTTGGGTTCCTGTTTAGAGAGGTTCCACCATATTTCAGTGTTTGTCCAGAACAAGGCAGAGAGGAGCGACTTCAGTCTGGAGAACTACCACCTAATGGAACAAACCCTGACCACGATATTCTCTGACTCCCGACTCAAAATGAAGGGTACGTCATGGGACGACAGCCTCACACTGTGACTGAATGGCAAACACGATAGGCCTTGATCTGACTGCAGTTAATATAGTGTAACATTCGTGTTGATTTAATGCAATATTTATTAACCCTTACAATGCTGAATTAATTTTGTCGTCTGCTGTTTATTTTCAGTTTTCTCAACAAAAACATGATTTGGCAGCAATTTAGAATCATTTCTATTAGAAGTGCTGTCAAACCATGTTTTTCGTATGAAAAAAAAAGAGAATATATGACCAGCAGACGTCAATTTTCGGTTCCCGCCTTTTAAGGGTTATACACTTGTTAACCAATTTAATAACAAGTTTCTGCTTGGCATAGCCTCGTTTAGCTATGTTGATTGTCCTATGAAATCAGTCAAATATTAAATATCTCGCACAGTGTCACGTCCCATTTTAAGCAATTAATAGTTTACGTTGATGATTGCGTATAATTGTGTACTTTTTTACAAGGAAATTTACCGTACTAAACCTAAATATTCGACCACCATTATTATGATGATTTGCGTAATGTTTCCCAAATCAAATTGTATCCAAATACGTTGTCATTGCAATAAACCAGTAAAACCATGCTTTAAGCGTAAATATTGAGAGGCATTGCGGTAAATCAGATACTAGTATTAAAATATGCTTCCCTGAATAAATTGTGTATGAATATTTAGTGTTATTACGGTAGTGAAGTTTGCTTTCTTGTGCTTGCCCCATGTTTCTTGTCCGTATATGATTGGAGAACTGGGGCTTATGGGTGTTGCGACCAGTGTAGATCCAGATCAGACTGTGCATCTGCACATTCTGATCAGGATCTGCACTGTTCGCAATTCCATCAATGAAACAGTCGCCATGCTTCTAACAAGACATATAGGTTGTTTCCAGGCTGCAGGAGTGCACGATTTGATCAGGAATAACACTGATCACAAATCCCATAAATCCAATTTCTCCAGTCACAATCGGCACCAGGTCAGGTTATTCTAATTTCAGGGCTGAATACATTTTTTCCCCGATGTAAATATTCCGTTCTGATTTTGGGATTTTCCCCCCAATGCGGTAGGTTAAATACTGGATCAAACATGTTGAACCGGCCTTAAATGACCTTAGCTGTTGATAGGCCGTTAAAAACCAATAAACAAACAAACTCCCCTATCGTTGCAGGTTGCGTGAACATGTCGACGGGCCGCCAGGTGTCCGGCCTCAATCCGCGGTTTGCCCAGTCGGACTTCAATCTCTTCCTATTGCCGTACATGGACGGCCGCAAACCCGACTTCTCCGGTATGCAGCTAGTCTATCTACTATCTGGTTCATGTAAATTATAAATCGTAATATCAGCAAAAAAAAATTGTTTTGCACTATGTTTATATATTAAACAATTAAGGTATCACTGTTCAAGAAGACGGTGCGAAGTAGCAGGTCACATGACGAGAACTTCTACCATATTTTGGGGGAAATCAATAAATTTCTCGATCTACGATCTATCATATTCACCACAGAAAATTTTAGTTTAGAGAGAGGGATGGGTTGTGGCCTAGTGGTTAGAATACCCGACATGCAATCCGGAGGGTGTGTGTTCAAACCTCGCCTAGGGCATCAAAATATACTTTCATAGTATTGCCATCACACTCGGATGAGACTTTAAACTGTGGTCCCGTCTCTATATGACCTTAGCTGTTGCTGGGACGTTAAAGCCTTTCATTTTCATTTTTTCTTACACTTTCGTGGCGAATTGAACCCTCAATAATGACTTCATTATTACTAAATGTGGTTGGTGTACAGTCTAGTACGAGAACCTGGCACGAGACCATGATATTTTGTCCTTGTGACCATTGTAGACGGAGTGGCCGGCTTGTTGCCAGACTACCGTGGTTACCCGAGTTTCTCCACCCTGATCCACTCTCTGCGCAGCCAGATATACGCCCTGCCACGTGAGCCACTCACACAAAGTCACACCGCGCTCTCCGAGAAAAATTGGTAAATATCAGCCAGCGTTGACGTAGTTTCTTGGTTTAATATAATGTTAAATCAGCACAAATATTTATTGCATAAGCACATCATCCATTGAAGCTGCACCAATCACCTAACATTGCTGTATTGGTCTCACTTACATTCTTACACACTTTTCGTAGTAATTTTCATATTTTTGCGAACAACAACATCCCATTTTCATATAAAATGGACTAGTCTGAAAATCATTTTCAAACTTAACATATCAAAATCCGGTCCAGTTACTTAGGGGTGAAACGGTTAAAGTATTTGTGTGTCCGGGATACATCGGTGAATTGGTTTGCTGTGTTGCAGGTTTCACTACGCGGCACGGACATGGGACGCCATCAAGAAGTCGCAGTTACTGGCCGAGTACAATCGCCTCCTGCCCTGATGTGGCACAGGTATGCAGATTCGATCCGGTGTCTGCCTGGACGAGACTGGTCATCTGGCAGTCAGTTGTCCAGTGGTCAGTTGTGGAGTTGGAGGGCGGGGAGGACCAGGCTGAAGCTCACTCAAGTTTTACCGTGCGGCTGTGGAGAATTGACGAGACTTTGACCAGTGTATGCAGGGAACATACTTTTCCTCTAATAGGCTAATTTAAGACTTTTTATACGCCCGTTTTTAAAATAATTATGTTTTACCGTCCGGTGAATAGGCTGCGCGCAGAAAATCCATCTGGAGCAAGGACTACCCAGGGCTCCAGATAAGGTGCATATTGGCATATTTTACGCACTTATTTTAGCAGAAGACGCATTATCAAAAGTGGGAGTACAAAATACTAACAGCAATGTGAAAATACTCATTGGTTTTCACATCGAGTAGTGAAAATACTGTAATAAAGTTGAAATTTACTTTAATAGTCGAGCTGCAAAAAGCAACACTTGTTTGCTTTTTGAAGCTCAAATAAGTGAATTTTTTTTTTCTTTTTTTTTGTTCCTATTTAATAAGGAAGACAATCTATAATACGTTTGTGAAAGTAAAACACACATTGAATTTGAAATCTGGGGCTAAAATACTCTTTAGATACAAAACTTATCTGGAGCGCCGACTACCTTCATTTCACAAGTATGTGGATTAATTGCACATTGTACTGCATACATTTCCAACTTAGCCATTTGTCTACACACTCCTGCATACAATTAATATGTATAGGGTATAGAGTTTGGTGTAATTAACTTGTATATTGTGACTTAGGGCTTTTCCAGTAAAAATTTCCCTGGGGGGGGGGGGGGGACTGGCTTTTTTTTTAGGGGTACCACCACCGGAAACCGGAATTTACATAAAATTATACCCCCCACCACCAGAATTTATTTCTTGCATAACCCCCCACCACCGGAATTGATTTTTGGCATAAAACACCCCCACCACCAGAATTTATTTCTCCTTTAACCCCGACCACCAGAAAATGTTATTCTTAGGGAGAAATATGTGAAATTGTTTGATTATTACCACTGCCGGAAGCCGAGGTCAACTAATATTGCTAAAGTCGTGTCATAAATAACGTTGATGTGTGTCGACATTAGGGCACTGACAAGTACTGGTTTGTTATTGGCAGACGTTGTGAACAGCATATCTGTGAAAGAATATATCAAGCTGCTCTTTGTTCTATATTAATAAAACACATTATTATAAATATTAATCATTATACATGTAATACCATCGACTTGGTACTTACCCTATACGTGTATGCCATAAATATTAAAAATCCACTGAAGTCCATTAATAGACAGAAAGGCGATATTTTTTTATGAATCCAAAATTGTTATGAATGAGTTACGTCAACACGTAGTAAATAAGACACGCCCATAAACATTCATACGCACATAGTTTCTTCAATAAAACACAAATATTATTAAAAATAAGGAAATTAAGTGGTAGAAATGTAATCAATAGGATAATTAATCATTCAGGATTGAATAGCGTGAAATAATACACTCATGTTCATCGGTTTCGCTACGCGAACTTGTTTACGCGGAGACCGACGAACACTCGTGTACAAGATGTCTTGGGGTCGAGATGTCTGACAGCCAATCGAACTAGGCCGGCCGAACATTATATATATAGGGGCGAGACAACCCGGGGCGAACGGGAATAAGGGCGAAACAACCAGGGTGCGAACGGGATTATGGGCGAAAAGACCCGGGACCAATCAAACTAGGCCGAAGCACTGGATTGCAAGAACGACAACTCTTAATAACTTTCGATAAACGTTGACCAGTGAACATTCAATGTCGGTGTTTTTTTACGGAAACTTCTAAATTGATACACCGACACCCACTTTAATACTTTATATGGAAAATAACCACCCACCAACATCATAGGGGAACTTAACCCCCCACCACCAGAAAGGATAAAAAGAAAATACCCCTACCTATAGATATTTTAAATGACGTAGACCCCACCCAGTAGAAAAAAAAATAAATTAATACGACCACCACCATGCTGTTTTAAAAAGTCAGTCCCCCCCCCCCCCCCCCCCCCCCCCCCCCCCCCCCCCCCCGGTGAATAAAAAATAAAAATTTGGAAAAGCCCTTACTGCACTCTTGTTCATGTTTCGGTTTCTGTTGATTCTGCTCAAATTTGAAACATTTTCTAGTATGTAGGCGGATTCAGCCGTGTTTCAGTTAATTTCATGAGGATATCGGTTGTGTTGATGCGCAGACTGACTGGGGATATGTGCAGTCTAATCTGGGGGCCACACTGTTTGCTAACTTTCTGTGATCAGACTGGATGCGTAGGCTGATCTGGGTCTTCACTGGTCACAAAATCAGTAAGTTTTGCTAGATTGTAGCTTGCATATGCAAGAAGACTGTAACACGGTATTTACACCCCCGGCATACGAAGCATGTCAAAGGGTATATAGTTTTCGTAATTCCTTCCTTCCATCCGTCCACGTTAAAGTTTTTGGATACCCATTATCTCTATAACGGTAAGTCGGATTGACTTCAAACTTCATATACTTCCTTATCATCATCCATATTTTCATTCCATACCACTCATGCGGCCTTCATGTCCAAGGTCAAGGTCAAATTACTTAGAAATTAGCGTCTGTAAGATTTGCATTAAAGATTTTGGGTACTCATTATCTATGCAATGGTAAGTCGGATTGACTTCAAACTTCATATACATGTACAGTTAAATTGCGTTGGCTCGAAACCCCACGGGCCTGCACATTTTTTTCGAGCAATCACATCTTTCGGTTAGGAAATAACCAACATAATAGAGTGTATCCATGTTTTAGATGATTATAGTATTTATTCGCAGATTAAAGTTATCATCGACATGTGAAATTAAAGAAACTACATGTATTTACAAAACTGTCTTTATTTCAATTATTATCAAAGGAGAAAACCTCCAGTATTTACTATAAATAGCAGCGCACATAATTAATGTGGTTGTGACGTTAGTCGAAACGAAGCTCAAACGAAGTTGTTATACCGTGCCCATAAAAAACGGGAATCGGTCGTGAATCGTAAAATGTTGCGACACAACAAAAGCTGCTTTACTTAGTTTGTGACCAGTGTAAACGCTGATCAACTTGCAGACTCGTGCAACTTGATATGGGTTTACTATTTCACTATATGCATCATGAATAGCTGTCGAGGACGAACATTTCAGGTCCTGAAATGAATGTGCAGGCCGATTTACTGCTACACTGATCAGAAAATCAGTAGAGCAAATCCTTTTTGTCACGACCAGTCCCCTATGCGTAACTAGGAAGTGCGATATTTCACAGACAGGTAGAGCGCGGCTTGGCCTTTGATCGTTATAAGTCGGACGTAGAGGTGTGAAAATTAGCCAAACACAAACATGAATTTCGAGTCGTCGTATAGTAAAATAGAGAGAAATGTGTCCGCTTGACTTGAAAAATGTTTTGAGGGATCTCATTTTTTGAGGAGTTGCATTTTGAGACATCGCATGTAAAATACATTAAACATATAGGGAAAATTACCGGGACCACGACGCTATTTCGAGTGAGCCCGGCATTACGAGCCATCACGATTTCACTGTACTTCCTTATCATCATCCATATTTTCATTCCATATCACGCCCATGCGGCTTTCATGTCCACGTTCAAATTACCTGATATCTCTGCCACCACATACCACATTATTATTATACCCCCGGCATATGAAGTATGTCGAGGGTACATAGTTTTCGTAATTCCATCCGTCCGCATCAAAAGTTTTTATTTGTCAGTCCAGGCGGCAGCCAGGGGTACACGCGAGCCGCTGCTCCCTTTCTCTAGTTTAATTAATATTTCTATACTTGTAGAGGGATATTTCACATGTAATTGGTTAATTGGCCAAAACAAATTGGCAGATGTTGCGTGGTATCACCAGGCGTTTGTCCAGTTGGGGTATGGGATCACATGGTCACATGGTTTCTAAACATTTCCGAAAGACGATTTCCGATTTGATATAGAGAATAGTAGGTTAGTGCCGTGAATGGGAACAAATATCTGGCAAGGCTCAGGAAACGGGATGGGCGAGGCTCTGCCGAGCACATCCCGTTTCCGTGCCTCGCCAGATATTTTTCCCATTCACGGCACTAACCTACTATTCTATTTATCCCGTCAACACCTGCAAATGGCTGTAAAACGCAAAAATATAACCTCAGCCACCGCACATATTCATACGCAGTAATTAGGTCGTATTGACAGGATATCAAAAATGTTTCAAGGCACATATGCACTGTGTTGACGGGATAAATAATCTTTCACGTCATTCTTGCTGTAGATTTTTCTTTAAAATCATCCTATCAAACTGCCATATTTTGATGATACATGTATATAACGTACCCAAGATGATGAAATACACATTTTATGGTTGTACTAATAGTTCTTTACTACAAAATACTAAACCTTAAGACTTTTACCGTTCAAATCATATTAAAGGAAATCTACTTTAAACTTATCTAAAATCACGACAGCTTGTCGTTCGGAAACTATGTGAACCCACACCTTGAAAGTTGCCATGTTAGGAATGGAATGTCTGTCCGTCTGTCTGTGATTACAAATGTTGTTGAGCCCACTTGTAGTTTGTATTTGTGCCATAGACTAAATTAGCCGCCAATTTCTCGTATTTGGAGTTGAAATAAATTGAGGGAAACGAGTTTCGAGTGACAATTTATTTTCTTGTCCCTGTAAGGGCTGTGAGTAAATCTCACACAGAATACCCCGTAGTCCATATTACTCGACAAAAACAGTCGATAAAAATAGTCGTCCAAATAGAAATACCTACTTTAACCCTTAGAAAGCGGGAATCGAAAATTGTCGTCTGCTGTTATTTCTTATTTTATATTTTCTCTAAATAAAAACATGGTTTGGCAGCCTTTTAGAATCATTTCCATTGGAAATGATTCTAAAATGCTGCCGAAGCATGTTTGTGATAAAAAAAATCGAGAATAAATAAACAGACATATTTTAATTCAGCACTGTAAGGGTTAAATAAAAATATGCAAATTTAAACATCTAATGTAGAAAAGAAAGAAACTAAAAGTACTAAACTCAAAAATAAAAATATTTCAACTGAGAAAACTTGTTGACATTGTAGCCAGTGCATACAGTTGGGTCTATTTACCATAGCGATGCCTGTAAATACTAATTGTTACATGCCTGTAACATGTTGTTGTTACAAGTATTAGACCATAAAAAAAGTTTACTTCTCCGACACGGGGGTTTGCGGAATGTGAGGATTTTTTAAAATATTTTTTTTGTACGAAATTTTCGTCTCCCGATTTGTTTAAGCCGCCAGAAGCATTTTGCATGTCAATTAAACATGTGGTTCACAATAAAATTTAACATATTTTTGCAGGGTAGTGTTTTTTTTTAACACGACGATAAAAAGTCCCGACACGCAGTGATTTTTCTGACGCAGTGATATCTGAGAACCAAAGTACTTTTTTATGGCCTTGACAATAAACAGATGATAACAAAGCAGCCCTGAATCATGGTGGGGGGGGGGGGGGGCTCTAAGAAAAGTTAGATATGATACAGGGTCATCAGAGGAATATAAACATGAACACTGTCCATGAAATTTACCTCAATGTTAAATTTATACTTTGAGGGAGTAATCATTTATTTTTCCCAAAATGCATTATTTCATATAGAACTAACCACTGCATATATTTGATGATTAAAAGTATGCAGAATTATTATACTGAATTTATTACATTATCACAGCCAAAATTATTAAATATATCTTTAAATTTAAAATTTCTCCCTCAAAGTATACTTTGCTAGATAAGTATACTTTGCAATGTTGGTGAAATAGGCTACAGGTCCTCACCATGTCACTTAACCCCGCTCACTAAGAGCAATATGCTTAGCACCAATCTTACAACTCTTATAATAGATTCAAGAAAGCCAAAAATGTACGCGAGCCAAACCAGGGATATCGGGATTCCGGTAAGAACTTACCAGTCACATGCTCAAAACCTGCCGCCATTTTGCAAAAATGACTATGGGTAGAACTGAAAGTATTTACATAGAATTTAATTTGGCAGTCAGGCTTAAACTGTGTGTATTTATGTAAATATTGAGGTCAGTTCTGATTTTTTGGATTTTCACCATATCTTTACGTTAACCAAGACTAAAATGACCTTAGCTGCTGACCGACTGTTAAACACGATTAAATAATTAACAAAACTGTGTGTAAACTTTATTTGCACACTAGGCCACACATTGGCCATTCAAATACCTGATTTAGAAATGGTACAGTTACTCACTGTCAATAGTGAGGTCACAGTAAAATATAGTGAACAAAAATGTTGCCTGTCCCATCAACCATCAAACAAAAACCTACTTTGTTCAACAAGAGTGCCGAAGGTCACAATATACGCCCGTCGAGGCAATGCCAGTCAACAAGGGGAGATAACTCCTCTTGACATGATAAACATGTAAACCAAATTTGGTTACAATCCGTCAAGTAGCACTTGAGTTATTGCGTGGCCAAGGATACAGAGTGAAAATTAAAAATGGCTGCCAAGGGGAGATAAGTATCGGAATTTTTTCAAAATCAATAGGCTTCTTCGTCTTGCCGTGATAAACATGTATACCGAATTTGGTTACGAGCGGTGAAGTAGAACTTGAGTTATTGCGTGGACAAGGATATAGAGTGCGAAAATTAAAAATGGCAGCCAAGGGGAGATAAGTAATGGGAAATTTTTGAAAATCAATAGGCTTCTTCGGCTTGCCGTGATAAACATGTATACCAAATTTGGTTACAATCCGTCAAGTACAACTCTAGTTATTGCGTGGACAAGCTGTGCCCACCCGCCGCCCGCCCACACGCCCGCCCGTACAAGATGAATACATAATACGTCCCATTTTTTCAAACGGGCGTATAATAAAAATAGAATGCCATAACATAAATATGTAATAGAAGTGTGGCCAGCATATGTAATAGAATAAGTGTGGCCAGCATAAAATGAATATGTAACGCAACACAAGTGTGGCCAGCATAACATGAATATGATATAGAACATTGTGGCTCGCCACAAACGTGTAGATAAACACATAAAAATATCTAAAACATGTGATAGTCTTAATGCTTAATGACACATAATTCCAACACCAAATCATTTTCATTAGCCACGAGTAACTCCATAATAGTTTACCCTTTCACCACCACAGACCTCCTAACCTTTTCACCCCTAAGTAACTGGAATGGACTGTGATATGTTAATTTACCGGTCAATTCAATCGTTACAAAAGGATTTTCAGACTAGTGCATTTATGAAAAGGGTGTGTTTTTTATCTAAAAATTAAAATATTACTTGCAAAAAGTGCAGATCCTGACGAGACGGCTCATCATGAGCCCGCTCATCTGGATCTACATTGTTTACGAAGACCACTATAGAGGTCTGTACATGTGTATTCAGATGAGCCGGCTCGTTACATCAGGACCTGCACTTTTTGCTTTTTACATATTTTTTAGACCAAAAAACATCACCTTATAACTGGATTAGTCCGAAAATCTTGTGATGATTGAAATGAATTGGTTCTTAAATTAACATATCACAGCACATTCCAGTTATTTAGGGTTGAAAGGGTTAAATGTTGTATAGATTTAACATATCGTATGCGACAAATGCAAGAATTTACCTACATTTGTCGAGTCATGATTTTAATGTGAAACATCATAAAATAATGCATATGAGCATTGGTGCAAACTTTAGTTCGCATCTGGAAAGAAATAGAATTTAAAATCATTTTTTAATTAGAATTGGGTTGGAATTATAAGGAATAAACAAGATTTTCGAGAATTTATCGGGCATATAATTTGAGTTTTAAAAGTCCAACAATAGTGGCTGAAGACCATAAATGTTTACACCCGGATTCATTCTCTAAATATGCTTATTCCTGTAACATATTTGTGTCTGTGATTGGAGAAATGGGGCTTATGAGATTTGTGATCGTTGTGGCTCCTGATTGAATTAGCACACTCTTGTAGCTGGATAACCATTTATATTTCCTGTTAGAAGAATGATGCATGTTTCATTGGTGGAATGGCGAACAGTGCAGATCCTGATCAGACTGTGCGGATGCACAGGCTGATCTGGATCTACACTGGTCGCAAAAACTCAAGTCTCATTTCTCCAGTCACGGCCACATGTATAATAACACAAACATATATATATACAACTGGAACAGTGTTTGTTTGTTTGTCGGGGTTTAACGGCCTATCAACAGCTAAGGTTATTTAAGGCCGGGTCAATGGGTTTAGTACTAAATCCCATATATTACCTGTACACGTACATGTACATGTTCAAGTACATATACAAATGGGGGGAAAATCCTAAAATCAGAACTGAATATTTACAAAAAACACTATATATTCAGCCCTGAAATCAGAATAATCCTGATCTGATGCCAGGTACTCATCACACCAGAATCACTTGGCCCTCTCCCAAAAGCAGTAGAATCAGTAATAATTTTACTACTTTTATGATGGGCAATAATAACCCAATTCAACTCCCAGGTAACAAAAGAGCCAAAGATAAAAACGTACCCGAGGGCCAAATCAGGCAAATTGTGATTCCTATAAGGAAGAACCCTTACCGTTAATTTACGCCTTCACGCCCAACCAACCAACCAGCCATTTGGAGCAGTGTGATTCCACGATGGTTTGGAGAGGTTGGCAAATTCACCATCGACTTCCATATCCGGACCTGCACTATCATCCAGCAACATCACTTGGCCTCACCAGTCTTATAAATATGTTATCAAACTTTGAAAACACGAGTAACTTCCCTTAGAACTACTTCTTGGGCATCATTAGCGTTAGAATTGGCGGAATGTGTTTGGTTCGACGTTACGTTTAGTTTCACAGATGTCAAACTGAAATATTCTGCCAATCCTAGCACTGCCGCCCAGGAAGTACATGTAGGTCTAAGAGAAAGGACTTGTGATTTTCCTTTATTTATTTATTTTATTTAGCTTATATTTAATGGTAGGAATTGGCTCGAAGACCTTCCAAACCCGGGCATTTGAGCCCAAAAAGTGTCAGGCCAATGGCCGTTGGCCCGTTTGTTTCCGAATTTACTAATATCTGCGATACAGTCGCAATGAAGGAGATTAGGCAGTTAGTTTAACCTAGCCAGTTCATTCTCCTATCGCACTGATTTTCCAAGTTCGATTACCTATTTATAACACTGGCCTATAGACCTAGTACACAGACCACCACCCGGCCGAGAAAAGGTACCTTTGTGTGTGAGACTGCACACTGCCACAGTTGCACCAGGGTCGAATCTTTGGCTGACGGCAGTAATAAAAACGTTTTTGTTAACATTTTTGCCCTGCAAACAAGGTGAAAATAAGTCCTCAGTGACCTTGGACAGTCAGACGTGGGTCGTATGAAAAACAAAGCACCATCCCTAGACGCACGTTATGGCCAAATATTATCAAAATCGGTGAAGCTGTTCATGAGTTATTGAAAAATGAAAGGTGTTACTAACGTACATGGACTAGAGCTATATCCCCTCTTGCTTATTGGGCGAGGTGATAATAATGGCGAACAATGCAGGCCCTGATCAGACTGCGGGGAGGATGTGCATGCTGATCTGGGGCTATGCTGGCAGGGATTCCGCTGGCGATCGCCACTTTCGCAATTGGCGATAAAAATAAACAATTTTAAATTGTTATTTTATTTTCCCCAGCGGAATCCCTGTGCTGGTTATATCTCCAAGGTGCCTTTTCTCTGCAGTTGGCTCATGTCCTATCATGTCATAGAACGCTACAAATATGAAAACATGTCTTGGCATTTCATTAGAATTGTCTCCTTGGAGACAATTCTAATGAAATACCAAGATGTGTATATAAATGCCCAGAAAAGTTGAATATTTAAAGTTGAATATTTAAAGTTGAATATTTACTAACATTTGATTTAAAACCATTTGAATCTTCGACCATAATAATTAGTAAGTGGTCTCGTCAGATCATATCAGGGGGCCGCTTCACTAAACTTTCTACCACTAAAATGTTCGTAAGTGCAAAATTGTGATAGTCTGTAACTTTCACATTAACAATGTTTTCTTGTAAAACATTACTGGATTAGCATTTATTGAGCAGCCTATGTTCAATTAATGTAAATCCATCAATTAAAATTCCAGACGATCCCAAGTTTGCACTCACGAAGATTTTTAGTTGTACAAACGGCCTCCTGGTGTTTATAAATGTGATTGTGACTGGAGAAATGAGGCATATGGTATTTGTAGTCAATCTCCCTCCTGAATTGTTGACACTTCTATTGCCAGATACGAATCTATACTGTTTGTTAGAATCATGGCAGGTGTTTCACTGATTGAAAGGCGAACAGTGCGGACCCTGGTCAGACTGTGCAGAGACACAGAATGATCTGGATCTACAACCGTCACACACCTTTATCTAGCCACAATCACATATTATAGCAAAAGCTCATCTACACATGACAGTATATGACATTATATGGCGCATTATCTGACGAAACAGGCATTATACTTAACTTTCTTAATACTTATTTGTGTCTAACATCAACAGCTAAGGTCATTTTAGGCCTGGGTTAACAGAGTCGAATCCCGTATTTCATCTGTACGAATGAGGGAAAATCAAAATATCAGAACAGAATATTTACATAAAGAAATATATTCAGTCCTGAAATTTTAATAACTTGATCTGTTGCCAGGTCCTCACTACACCAGAGTCAACTAGATTGGTCAGTAAGCGATGCTTACGGAATACCCCCCACATGGGCCCAGGTACCCCTAAAATATGTAAAAATTTTCAAGTGTGTGGGCTTGTGACCTTCACTCTGGGCTTAGCGGGAGTGGCCTGAACGTGGATTTGTCACATGGTGGTAGAGGTCCATTGCAGCAATGCATGTGTGAAATGTGAAGCAGATCCGAGCAAGGAAATAGAAGTTATAACCGGTTTCTCTGATGTTAAGTTTTGTAAAGAGACTAACTATGTGACCTTGACCTCGAGATCAGCGGGAATTTGTCACAGCATGATAGTAGAGCCTTACAGGAATGCATGTGTGAAATATTAAGCATTTTAGATGAAGGAAATAGAAGTTATAATATTTCTCTGATGTTAAGTTTTGTAAAGAGACTAAGTATGTGACCTTGACCTTGGGATCAGCGGGGGTTGGATGGACGGACGGACGGACAACCTGACTCCAGTATACCCCCATAACTCGTTGCGGGGGGTATAATTAATCCCACCCCCTAAAAGTAATTGGACTAGTACTAATCTTATAATAGGTATAACTGGATTCAGCTCTCGTGTACAAGGAGCCAAAAATGTAACTGAGGGCCAAACCAGGGATTCCAGTAAGCAGGAACCCCAATCACATGCTCCCAACTTGCCGCCCATTAGAAGATAAAATGCCAGACAGTGTAAACCCGAGATATGCCAGGGTCGACACTGGTCTCTCGTGCAATAAGCCCCAGTTTTATGACACATACACATTTGTGCCACCAGGGATTGTGCCACCAACTGAAAGATACGATAAATATATACATCCAGACTTGATAAACAGAAACGTATAAAATATAACTACATGTACATGTACACAACTGCAGGCCGGATATGCAGAGGTTATAGTATTAATGCAGCCAGCCTATCATCTCTAGCCGATTTCATCAAAATTGCAAAGTATACTTATCTAGCAAATTATACTTGGAGGGAGTAATTATTTATTTTCCCCAAAATGCATTATTTCATATAGAACTAACGACTGCATATATTTTATGATTAAAAGTATGCAGAATTATTATACTGCATTTATTACATTATCACAGCCAAATGGCTGTGATAATGTAAAAAATTCAGTATAATAATTTTTTTTTTTTACATGTATCCTTAAATTGAAAATTTCTCCCTCAAATAATACTTTGCTAAATAAGTATACTTTGCCATGTTGGTAAAATGGGCTACAGGTCCAACCACAAAAGTAGGGAGAGTATTTATATAAGCTTGCGTTCAATCCAATTCCATTTGTATAATTGTGTATATACTACCATTGATGCCTTACTTGTAAATTATATACAAACTAAAAAATGTGTTCATAGAACACAGACACGGACACATACCGCTTTGATAATAAACAAGGCAAAATTCCAAGTCCAAAAGTGGAGATAATCCATGACCTGTAGCCTATTTCACCAACATTGCAAAGTATACTTTCCTAGCAAAGTATACTTTGCGGGAGAATTTTTCAATTTTATGATAAATTTATTAATTTTTATTATGCTGAATTTATTACATTATCACAGCCATTTTGGCTGTGATAATTTAATCAATTCAGTATAATAATTCTGCATAGTTTTAATCATCAAATATATGCAATCATTAGTTCTGTATGAAATAATGCATTTCGGAAAAATCAATGATTACTCCCTCAAAGTATACTTTGCTAGATAAGTATACTTTGCAATTTTGATGAAATCGGCTACTGGGGGTCAAATCAAAATAAACCACTAATCTACTCATCATAAGGAAGCTACATACCAAGTTTTAGGTCTTCAGCTATTACAGTTTAAAAGTTTTACGACTTACAAGGTTGGTGACCGACGGGACGGATGGACAAGGGCAACACTAAATGCCCCCTCCACTATCGTGGTGGGGCATAATTAAATATGTTTAAACAACCACAAAAGTATGGTTCTGCCACCAACCGATTAAATTATAACTTTTAATGTGATCCAGTGTCAAAACTTTGAAAAGACTTTCTGACGTGAGTTTATGACGAGGAGAAAAACAGAAACAACTCGTACCAGGGACAAAACAGGCTGCTCCATTAACTGGAATTCCTTTTTCGTGCATGGGCACCTTCACTGGATTTGCACGATGTGGTGAAATACCTCACGTTGTGAATGTGTAAGAGGATAACTATAACTATTTATTGTTATAAATGTTGTATGGTTCCCTTTCTTAGTCGCTGACCCAGTTATACAATCAACTATACAGCAATATGGTCATGGAATAAATACAATGGACACAACACAGACACATGGGGGCCGTTTCACTAAACTTCGTATGACTAAAATGTTCGTAAGTGGAAACAGGATCATCCGGAAATTTTAATTGATGGATTTACATTTATTTAACATAGGCTGCATATGCTCAATAAATGTACATCTAATAATTGTTTACAAGAAAATGTGAAATTTACAGACAATCATAATTTTGCACTTACGAACATTTTAGTAGTATGAAGTTTAGTCAAATGCGCCCCAGGGGCCCGTTTCACTAAGCTTCGTACGATTAAGAAGTTCGTAAGTGCAAATTTAGGATCGTCTGGAAAGTTTAATTGATGGATTTACATTTATTGAGCATAGGCTGCAAATGCAGCCTATGCTCAATAAATGTAAATCCAATAATTGTTTACAAGAATGTGCAATTTACAGACTATCATAATTTTGCACTTACGAACATTTTAGTCGTACAAAGTTTAGTGAAACGGCCCCCTGGACGACACTGGTCTACTGCCTTCTACAACATGGCTGTATGCGACGCAATGAAAAACAATAAATAGAGAATAGTAGGTTAGTGCCGTAAATGGGAAAAAATATCTGGCAAGGCTCAGGAAACGGGATGGGCGAGGCTATGCCGAGCACATCCCGTTTCCGTGCCGCGCCAGATATTTTTTCCCATTCATGGCACTAACCTACTATTCTATTTATCCCGTCAACACCTTCAAATGGCTGTAAAATGCAAAAATTGTATTGACTGGATATCAAAAATGTTTCACGGCACATACGCACTGTGTTGACGGGATAATGTTGTTTTCACTGACAAGAACATGGACATGTCTGTGTTCCGTTATTACGCAGACATTATTACCTGTATATGTGACCCGACATAACCAGATCACGAGAGCAGTGTGGGCAGCTGTGCCCACGATTCTGGCATTACAACGGTCGAGTTTGCTTATACATGTATGGTAGGGGTTACCACAATGTGAACTTGGATCACTGAGGTATGTTACAAAGCGACAACAAATCGTCACACATGTATGGTCCCTGTCAACATATACGTCCAATCTGCTCATGGTATCTCGCAGATTGAGTATCAGCGAAACGAGCACTGTGCTGCACAAATTGGACCAATTAAATATCCCATACAGGGGGCCGTTTCACTAAAACTTTGTACGACTAAAATGTTTGTAAGTACAAATTTAGGATCATATAGAAATCTCAATTGATGGATTTACATTTATTGAGCATAGGCTGCATATGCAGCCTATGCTCAATAAATGTAAATCCAGTAATTGTTTACAAGAAAACATCGCTAATGTTTGTTTGTTGAGGTTTAACGTCCTATCAACAGCTAAGGTCATAATAAATCCCATATATATTACCTGGACAAGTACATGTTCATCGCTACATGTTCATAATTTTGCACTTACGAACATCTTAGTCGTTTTAGTTTAGGCCCCAGATGACATCACCAGAAAACAATGGATCTATCACAACAGCAATGTTGACATCAATAATGCAGGTAAAATCCATTAAATATAAAACACTGTTCCGATTTGTTAACAAAACAAAGCATTAACAAATCATCAGCGATGTTGGCAAACATTTTGACGGTTTAATTCATGAGAAATTGCAAGGATGCGGTGATGGTGGTGTAGCGGCAATATCGACCGTTACCATGGTGATCACTGTGGCGACGGGGTCGCCGGTGGCAACGTTGTATCCGAGGAACTATGACGTTTGGTCGACGGTGGCTCGTCACCACACGCTTCGTACGTCCTCTTTTTTGGCTACAACACACACAGGTGCCGTTAACGTGTCTTGGATGGTCAATTATTGTTGGTATATACATGAAACATCTTTTTAGGCAATGCATCAAAACAATTCATATCTGCCCGTGTGAAAACATTTTTTTTAACTCTCACACCGCTATCTTCATTTTTTGTCGTCCGCTGTTTATTTTCTATTTTCCATCTTTATCATCAAAAACATGCTTTGACAGCACTTTAGGATAATTTACAACATGCTTTGACAGCACTTCAGAATCATTTCCATTGGAAATGATTCTGAAGTGTTATCAAACCATGTTTTTATTGAGAAATAAGGCAAGATATAAAAGCAACAGCAGACGACAATTGTTGTGTGTAGCGGTCTAAGGGTTAATTTCAATTATTATTTGTATATTCGAGCAACATCTTTCCAAACCATGTACAACACAATTAATGATGACTCATATGCACCCAGGATCTGAATTTGCAATGTCAATTATTGTTTGTATATTCATGAATGTTAGAATCTATGTATTGCATAAGCACATTATCATACAATGAAGATCTACTGATATCCAACATGTTTTCGGTAACCATGGTAACATATTTACCCTTTTCATGCTAAAGATACACAATTTTTCTGACTGAAAATTTTAAATACATGTACAGTGGAACCACTCTAAACTGGACACCCCGGGACATCTCAAGGTGTCCGGTTTAGAGGGGTTCCAATGTGAAACATGCATATAACTACTTCAATACACGCGTGGGTGCTTTGCGATCATGAACATACATTATTATTGGAGATAAATTGAAACAAAATATATCAAAATTAAACACAACTAAAGTGTCTCTGTGTTTGGTTTAGAGAGGTTTGACTGTATTATTTTCTTTTTATACATGTTGTGACTACGAGACAGTTCAAATGATGGTCACAACATGTATTTTTGTTTAGATTTGTGAGGGGGTGATCCCAAAATCAGAACGGAATATTTACATCGAAAAAAATAAATATGTATTCAGCCCTGAAATAAGCCGACCTGATGCCAGGTCACGTGGCCCCTTCCTCTAAAAGTAATAGGATTACAAATAATGGTAATACTCACATACTATAGGAATGAATGGCCTTTTTGTGGAATTTATCGGGGTATAAACTTGGAAAAGTCGCGGGAATACTGGACGAAGGCCGGAAGGCCTCGTCCAGTATTCCCGCGACTTTTCCAAGTTTATATCCCTGATAAATTCAACAAAATGGCCATTCATTCCTTATAATTGCAGCATCTCAAATAAATTCATCAAGAAAATTTGTTTATTTTCCGTTTTCTTAAGAATTATTTTAATTGCGCCTCACAGTTACGGAAAGTAGTTCGGCGTGGAAGTTGACTGGGATATAAATTTTGGACAGAGACTTGCTACGGGCCAATCAAATGTTAGGGAATTGTGTAAATATTTTTGTGCTGGAATTATTCAGATATAACCAGATTCAACTGTCACATACATGCCAAAGACATACGTGAGGGTCAAAGCAGGTCTCAGGTCAGGATTCCGGTAAAGATGAACCCCGATCGTTCAGAAATGAGAAAAATATTGTCAAATTTCTTCCGAGAAAATTGTGTATCCTCCGTAAGTAAAGTGATGATGTCAGACGATATCAATGTACATGTATAATGATGATGATAATGAGTGAGTAATATCGGGTATCAGATCATGCGGTTTCATAACCAAGTGACATAAAGTGTGATGTTATTTTACATTTTCTTTCAAATCTTCCTAATGAATAGACAGATTTCAATGATACGTGCAAACAAAATGAGGTAATTTACGCTTTCTATGGGCAGGACTCCAGATAAGGAATTAATAATTGAGTGTTTTCACTCCATCATTTCAAAATTTTAATTGGGTAAAATAAAATCACAATACTGTTTACACATCAACAGACAGCAATTATTGAATAATTTGCTTCGAAATGAAAACATGTCTTGGCATTTCATTAGAATTGTCTCATTGGAATACCAAGATGTGTTTTCATGGAAAATAAGAAAAATGTGCTATATTTGTAGTCTGTTTATTGTTTTCTGCAGCATGATAAAGGTACCACAAAATTGTTATTGCTTTTTGATACTCGCTACTTCTGATTTCAATTGGGTTTTTGGTAATTTTATTTGGGTATTAATACAAATACGCAGCTTATCTGGAGCTCTGTATGAGCACACTGTTTCATCACTTACAGGCAGCCGAACAAAATCATTGTTAAATTTTCTGCACCATGTTTCAGAAAATATGTTGTGCTGTTTGAAAGATATTGAACAAAAGTCTACCAAAGAATTACGTCACAGTTTTCCGATACCATGTGATTCAACACCCCTAACATGCAGCAATGTTTGCATAAACATTATGGCTGTAACTGGGCAAAATGGGGTTTATGACATTTGTAGCCATTGTAGACCAGGTGCCGTTTCACTAAACTTTGTATGACTAAGAAGTTTGCAAGTCCAAACTTGAAATCCACAATAACATTTGTTCTGACGGCCGATTTTTGAAAACATTTCGTGGACGTGCTGTGCTGCATTTAATGACAGGAATGCGTACAAATTGGCAGCATTAGAGAAACACGTTGACATGAGAATCAAATTCACAGAAATCTTTGTAGAGACATTTTAAACATACGATGTTTAGTGAAATGGGCCCCGGTCAGCTAACACTTTGGCAGCTTGCTAATGATTTATATTGATTATTAGAAGCATTCAGAGTTTCACTGACTGAATGACGAGTGCAGACCCAGATCAGACTGCGCGGATGCGCAGGCTGATCTGGGGCTACACTGGTCGTAAAGGCGATAAGCTTAATTTCTCCAAGCACAGCCACATGTGCAGTGATGACTGAATTGGCGGTGGGCAATGATGAGTGTGTATGTGCGGTGATACGTGGGCGGTGATACGTGGGCACAGCCAAATATGCAGTGATGACTCTGTATGTGGGCAATGATGGCTCTGTGTATGGGAGGTGATACGTGGTGGGCGGTGATACGTGGGCGGTGATACAGTACGCTGGAACTATTTCTTCTTTTTGGGCGAATCTTCTCCCGATGAATCAGCTCCCCGCTTTCCGCGCTACAAACACAACAATCGGCCAGGCACGTCAGGCAGGATTGGTTGATTGATTTGTTAATTGGTTTGTTAATTGTTTGGTTGGTTTGTTAATTGGTTGGTTGGTTTGTTAATTGGTTGGTTGGTTGATTTGCTTGGTGGGTTGGTTGATTAGTTGATTAGTTGGCTGATTATTGATTGAATGGAATAGTGTTCAACACAGAAGAGCATCATTTAGGTCCAAATCGATTGATTGAATGACTGATTAAATGAATTAATGTATAAATGAATGAATGAATGAATGAATGAATGAATGAATGAATGAATGTATGAATGAATGAACGAACAAATAAATGACTGAAGAGGGTGAAGTCCATAAGTCCTTCCACTGGTGCTGTAATCAATTTACCAATAACACAAAGGGAGGAAATTAAAGTAAATTGAAAGAAATTGGGCTTCAGTTCCCAGCAACAGCCAAGGTCATAGAGAAACGGGACCTCAGTTTCAAAAAGTGAATGGGTTTAACGTCCCAACAACAGCGCAGATCATATATGGGACCACAGTTTAAAGTCTCGTCTGACAGACCAGTGGGATAGAAATACTATGTTAGTACTGTTCAAGCTTAAGGTCAGGATTGAACACACAACCTCCGGAATCAAAGTCCAATGCCATACCCCCTAGGCCATGGCCCATCCCTGGCCTCGGTTCCAAGTCTCATCCGAAAGGACCAGTGGGATGGAATACTATGGTACTATTTCTTCATGTGTATGGTGGGAACTGAACTAACAAACTCCGGTATTAAAGTCCTATGACCTACCCCTACACCACAACCCATCCCAGAAAGGATAGGCCAGATACAATTACAATTAGTATGAAATTGTTGAGATTTTTTCTTGCCATTTTCTTCATTTCTTCTCCAAAGTATATATTGTTACCACTCATCTGAACCGTCTCGCCGAGACGGTTCAGATGAGTGGCAACAACATATACTTTTTATGGAGAAATAACCAAAACATATTTTTTAAATAAAAAAAAAATATATTTTATCCTTAGACTGCAATGGTTCACGTGGGCGGTACTCACCATGGAGCGAGGGGGTCCCATGTTGTCCTGGCCTGGGTGCATTATCTTCTCTGCCTTCTTCTTCATTTCCTCGTCCTGACAAACACACAATGTATTAACCCAATGAATGATGGAACTGAAAATTGTCGTCTGCTGTTGCTTAATATTTTGTCATTTTTCTCTGACAGTAAAAATATGGTTTGCAACAAACATTTCCATTTCCAAACCATGTATTAATTGAGAAAAATGGCAAAGTATTAATCAAGAGCAGACAAACTTTTCTATTGAATAATATTTTGTTATTTTTCTCAATAAACATATTGGTTTTCTTTAGACTACATGTCGCACCCGCTGAAGCTTTGATAGTTTTCCAAAAATCTTTAACCAAAAACTTTAAACAAAAGCTCGGACGCATGTACGTACGTATGGGCGTACGTACGCCAATGGGCTGACTATATTGCGCTGTCCGCAAACGGGCGCGACAAAATGACTAAGAAAACAAAAGATAAATTTTAAAAATCGGTCCAGTATTTCTAAAATTCAAAAAAATTTCCCCATGTTAAATCCCCATAGACATCTTCACTCCGTGAAGATGTCTATGGGGATTTAACATGGGGAAATTTTGTTTTCGCAATAAAATCAATATTTGACCAAATTTCACGAAATAAAAAGAAGGCTCATTCTTAATTTTTCCTTTAATTTAATATTATCAAAAGAAATCTTGTTTTTGAATTGTTTATATAGCCGTACGATTTGGACAGCTTTCGTGAAACAGACAGTAGTAGTGCAGAGACTGAACCCAGGACCTCCAGTATTGAACTCCAATGCGCTACAATCCGACTATTAAACTATAGCACAGTTCACCAACAAGGTGGTATATGGACGGGGAACAACCCTTGATTGATTGATTGATGGACAGGGCGGCATTTCACTAAACTTTGTACGACTTAAAATGTTTGTAAGTGAAAAATTATGATAGTCTGCAAATTTCACATTAACAATGCTTTCTTGTATTTAAAACAAGTATTGGAGTTTAGACTTATTCACCAACGAGGCAGTACCTTGAACCAGGGGTGGGTGAGGGCGTCGGCCATCGATATTCTCTTCGCCGGATCGACGGTCATCATCTTCTTGATCAAGTCAATCGCTGGAAATAGACCAGAACTCCAGATAAGGTGCATATTGGTGTATTTTATGCATTTATCTTATCGGATTGGAAAATTAACAAATCAAAATCCATTCCAGTTATTTAGGGGTGAAAGGGTTACGGGACATGGGCAGTTTAAAGTGGGAAAATATCCCCTGGCTTTGCTCTAGGCACAATTCCGGTTTATTCATATACAATGCAGCCGCTGTGTGTGTACCTTACCGGGTATGGAAGGTGTTCGAGCCAATTCACACCCTTAAATATAAGCCGAAAAGAAGAAAAGTGTACCTTCATCGGAGATGCCCTTCCAGTACTGTTTGGGGAATGTGTAGTGTCCGCCCAGGATCTGTTTGGGCAGGTCCATGTCCTTCCTCTCGTCAGAGAACGGCGGGTAGCCGGCCAGGCTGCAATAGAAAACATTTCTTTATCAGGTAACTCGATTACATTGTCAACCATATTGGATACCGGCCAGGCTGAACTAGATTGGTCAGTAAGCGAGGCTTACGGAATACCCCCCGCGTGGGCCCAGGTACCCCTAAAATATGTACAAATTTCCAAGTGTGTGGGCTTGTGACCTTGACTCTGGGATTAGCGCGAGCGGCATGAACGTGAATTTGTCACAGGGTGGTAGAGGTCTATTGGAGCAATGAGTGTGTGAAATGTGAAGCAGATCCGAGCAAGGAAATAGAAGTTATAACCGATTTCTCTGATGTTAAGTTTTGTAAAGAGACTACCGTATAACCTCGAATTAACGCCCCCGGAGGCGTTACATTTTACAAAAGGGGGGGGGGAGGCGTTTATTAGCCAGTAAAAAAAAAAAAAAAAAAAAAAAAAAAAAAATTACCAAAGACCGCCAATTTCAAACACAAATAAGGATTATTTGTGTTTGAAATTGGCGGTCATTGGTAAAAAAATTATTTATTTTTTGGGGGGGGGGGGGGGGGGGGGCGTTTATTACCGAGATAAAAAGAAAAAAAAAAAAGAAAATTACCAAGGACAGCCAATTTCAAACACAAATAGGATTTAAGGATTATTTGTGTTTGATTGAAATTGGCGGTCATTGGTAAAAAAAAAAAAAAAAAAAAAAAAAAAAAAAAAAAAAAAAAAAAATTATTTGGGGGTGGATGGGGGGGTGGGGGGGGGGGGGGGCGTTTATTAGCCAGTAAAAAAAAAAAGAAAAAAAAAATTACCAAGGACCACCAATTTCAAAAACAAATAAGGATTTAAAGATTATTTGTGTTTGAAATTGGCGGTCATTGGTAAAAAAAAGTTTTTTTTTGTTTGTTTTTTTATTTGTGGGGGGGGGGGGGCGTTTATTAGCTAGCTAGAATGCACAAGTGAAATAATAAGAATTTTCAATGAAGGAAATAGAAGTTATAACTTATTTCTCTGATGTTAAGTTTTGTAAAGAGTATTTGACCTTGACATTGGGATCAGCGGGGGTTGGACGGTCATGGATTTGGCACAGCATGGTAGTAGAGCCTTACAGGAATGCATGTGTGAAATATTAAGCATTTTCGATGAAGGAAATAGAAGTTATAACAATATTTCTCTGATGTTAAGTTTTGTAAAGAGACTAAGTATTTGACCTTGACCTTGGGATCTGCGGGGGTTGACGGTCATGGATTTGGCACAGCATGGTAGTAGAGCCTTACAGGAATGCATGTGTGAAATATTAAGCATTTTAGATGAAGGAAATAGAGTTATAACAATATTTCTCTGATGTTAAGTTTACGGACTAAGTATTTGACCTTGACCTTGGGATCTGCGGGGGTTGGACGGTCGTGGATTTGGCACAGCATGGTAGTAGAGCCTTACAGGAATGCATGTGTGAAATATCAAGCATTTTAGATGAAGGAAATAGAAGTTATAACAATATTTCTCTGATGTTAAGTTTACCCGGACGGACGGACGGACGGACGGAACGGCACGGTGGAACGGACGGACGGACGGACGTTCTTACATTAGGGTACTTATGTGGCTTAACACATGTTAAATATTAGCCACATAAAACGATTTTTAGCCACATAAAACGATTTTTTAGGTGGCTAATTGTAACCAACCCTATCCTTTAACAAGTCCATAACCCTGTGGGGCTAGCCACATAAGTACCCTAATGTGTGCCCGGACGGACGGACGGACGGACAACCTGACTCCAGTACACCCCCCCACAACTCGTTGCGGGGGGTATAAATAGGTAACTTGGTATGCATTGACCGAATACATGCTTACTGATAAGAGACTGCATTGACTAGATACACATATCCAGCTTATTATACCCCCACAAACAAAGTTTAGGGGGTATATAGGTCAGGGCCCCAGATAAGGAATTAGTAATTGAGTATTGTCACTGCATCATTTCTGAAGCAATTGGGTATTTCAAAATTGTAATTCGGTGAAATATAATCACACTACTGTTTACACATCAACAGACAGCAATTTTTGAATAGTTTTCTTCGAAATGAAAACATGTCTTGGCATTTCATTAGAATTGTCTCCTTGGAGACAATTCCAATGAAATACCAAGATGTGTTTTCATGGAAAATAAGAAAAATATGCTATATTTGTGGCCTGTTTATTGTTTTCTGCAGCATGATAAAGGTACCACACATTTTTTATTGCTTTTTGATACTCACTACTTCTGATTTCAATTGGGTTTTTGGCAATTTTAATTGGGTATTTAAGCAAATACTTAAAAAACTTTAACGCAAATGCCGGACGCACAGATGCACGCCAAAAGTGGCGACTATATAACGCCGACCGCAAGATTCCAACCTTTGAAACTCGTTCTGATATTAAATCTGTTCATGTATTAAAGCGATGTTTGTGGGCATATTCACTCCTGTGATACTTCTAGTATTAATTAAAAACTGACATTGTTATATTGGCCAAACGACATCATAGGGTGCTACTGAATGATGTCGGTGAAACGTCACAGTAAATAAGGCGTCCCTCTCTCAACTGGGAGGTCGAAAGAATAAATGGCACTTTTAATGGGGGTGACTATAATAAATACTGTTTATTTAACAAGTTATCTTGAAATAATGAACAAGTGATTGGGTAATAACGCTGAAATAACGAGTGAGTAACGAGCCGTCTCATCAGGATCTGCACTTTTTGCAAGTAATTTTCATATAAAAAAAAACACACCCCCTTTTTACAAATGGACTAGTCTGAAAATCATTTTGTGACAATCGGATTGGTCTGACAATTAACATATCACAGTCCATTCCAGTTATTTAGGGTTAGTCAACATACTAACCATATAAACAAGATCACGCCGAGGCTCCAGGTATCGATGGCCTTGGTGTACGCGCCAGTCCCCGCCGTGGCGAGGATTTCTGGGGCGAGGTACGTCGGTGTGCCACAAAACGTCTTCATTATCGACCCTGCATCGACAAACTTAGACAGCCCAAAATCTGTCACCTTGATTAACGTCTCATTGTCGTCATTCGCTAAAAGGATATTTTCAGGCTGGAAAAGAGAAAATTTCTACCTTGTATTTATTAGTCCTTAGAAGGCGGGAAACGAAAATTGTCGTCTGCTGTTGTTTAATATTTGTCCTCTTTCTCAATGAGAACATGGTTTGACAGCACTTTAGAATCATTGACATTTAAAGCTTTTAAAATGTATTATTTCGTCACTTATTCTACATATCCAAGATCCACCGACTTATAATAGAACTAGAAATGTGGCCTGTCGGCACACGAATGCCCCCGCTGGCAGCCAAAGAAAACGAGGCATATTTGATTATAAGCCATTTACCCGAGCGTTAAGTTTTCGAAACGCACCAGTCGTGACCTTGACCCTGGGCTTAGCGGGGGTGGGCGAATGTGGATTTGTCACAGGGCGTAAGTTTTGGACATTGAAGCAATGCGTGTGTGTGTGAGCAAGATCCGAGCAAAGGAAACAGAAATTTTATTGACCCATACCCAGCGTTCAAGGTTTCAGCACAGGGGGTCTGGGTGACTTGAACCCTGGGGCTTAGCGGGGGCGGGGCGAATGGATTTGTCAGGGCAGGGCCATTGGGCAATGCGATGTGTGATGTGGAAGCAGATTCCGAGCAAGGAAAGAGGAAATTATAAGCCAATTTACCAGCGTTAAGGTTTCGAAAGCACAAAGTCTGTGACCTTGACCCTGGGCTTAAGCGGGGGCGGGACGAATGTGGATCACAGGGCGGTAGACCATGGAGCAGGTGTGAAATGTGAAGCAGTCCGAGCAAGCAAAAATTTATGCCATTTACCCGCGTTAAGGTTTCGAAAGCACCAAGTCTGTGACCTGACCATGGGCCTTAGCAGGGGCGGGACGAAATGTGGATTTGTCACAGGGCTAGAGGACCATTGGAGCAATGCGTGTGTGTGTTGAATGTGGATCCGAGCAAGGAAACGAAAAATTATAAGCCATTTACCCAGCGTTAATTTCGAACGCCCAAAGTCTGTGGCCATTGACCCTGGGCCTTAGCGGGGGCGGACGAATGTGGATTTGTTACAGGGCGGTGGAGACCATTGGAGCAATGGTGTGAATGTGAAGCAGATCCGCAAGATCAGAAATTATAAGTCCCAGCGTTTAAGGTTTCGAACGCCAAGTCTGTACCTTTGACCATGCTTAGAAGGGGGCGGACGAAATGTGGATTTGCACAGGGCGGTTAGAGGCCATGGAGCAATGGTGTGGCAATGAAGAGATGAGCAAGGAACGAAAAAAAAAATTATTAAGGCCATTTATTTTCCCAGCGTTAAGGTTTTCAAACGCACCAAGTCCTGTGACCTTGCCCTGAGCTAGCGTGGGGCGGGACCGAAGTGGATTTGTCACAGGGCCCGGTAGAGGACCATTGAGCAATGGGGGCGAGTGCCAATGTGAAGCAGACCCGAGGCATTTGGAAAACAGATAAGGCATTTACAGCGTTAGGTCGAAAGCACAAGTCTGTGGACTTGCAACCCTGGGCTGGGGGGGGCGACGAATGTGATTTGTCAAACGGGCGGTAGAGGACCATTGCAATGCGTGTGTGAAATGTGAAGCAGATCCGGAGCAAGGAAACAGAAATTATATGCCATTTTAACCCAGCGTTTAAGGTTTCGAAGCATTCAAGGGGCGCCTGTACGCCATTAGCCGTTAAGGTCCGAAAGCCTCCAGCCTTGGTGGGAACTATTGACCCTGGGCTTTAGCGGGGCGGGACGAATGTGGATTTGTCACAGGGCGGTAGAGGACCATTGGAGCAATGCGTGTGTGAAATGTGAAGCAGACCGAAGCTAAGTTTGAACAAGAATATTATTGCAAGGATCCGGAGGACAAGAGATAAATTATATTTCCATTTACCCAGCGTTAAGGTTTTCGACGGCACAAGTCCTGTGACCTTGAACATGCTTAGCGGGGGCGCGAATGTGATGTCCACAGCGTTAGAAGGTTCTTGGAGCATGCGTGTGTGAATTGGCTAAGCAGTGAAGCAAGGACAAACAGAAATTATAAGCCAATTTACCAAGCGTTAGGTTTCGTAAAGCCACCAATTCTGTGACCTTGACTGCTTGCGGGAGGGGCGGGACGAATGTGGATTTGTCACAGGGCAGTAGAGAACCATTGGAGCAATGCGTGTGTGAAATGTGAAGCAGAATCCGAGCAAGGAAACAGAAATTATAAGCCATTTACCCAGCGTTACGTTAAGGTTTCGAAAGCACCAAGTCTGTGACCTTGACCCTGGGCTTAGCGGGGGCGGGACGAATGTGGATTTATCACAGGGCGGTAGAGGACCATTGGAGCAATGCGTGTGTGAAATGGGAAGCAGATCCGAGCAAGGAAACATAAATTATAAGCCATTTACCCAGCGTTAAGGTTTCGAACGCACCAAGTCTGTGACCTTGACCCTGGGCTTAGCGGGGGCGGGACGATGTGGATTGTCACAGGGCGGGTAGAGGACCATTGGAGCAATGCGTGTGTGAAATGTGAAGCAGATCCGAGCAAGGAAACAGAAATTATAAGCCATTTACCCAGCGTTAAGGTTTCGAAAGCACCAAGTCTGTGACCTTGACCCTGGGCTTATCGGGGGCGGGACGAATGTGGATTTGTCACAGGGCGGTAGAGGACCATTGGAGCAATGCGTGTGTGAAATGGGAAGCAGATCCGAGCAAGGAAACAGAAATTATAAGCCATTTACCCAGCGTTAAGGTTTCGAACGCACCAAGTCTGTGACCTTGACCCTGGGCTTAGCGGGGGCGGGACGAATGTGGATTTGTCACAGGGCGGTTAGAGGGACCATTGGAGCAATGTGTGTGAAATGTGAAGCAGATCTAGCAAGGAAAGAGAAATTATAAGCCATTTACCCAGCGTTAAGGTTTCAAAAGCACCAAGTCTGTGACCTTGACCCTGGGCTTAGCGGGGGCGGGACGAATGTGGATTTGTCACAGGGCGGTAGAGGACCATTGGAGCAATGCGTGTGTGAAATGTGAAGCAGATCCGAGCAAGGAAACAGAAATTATAAGCCATTTACCCAGCGTTAAGGTTTCGAAAGCACCAAGTCTGTGACCTTGACCCTGGGCTTAGCGGGGGCGGGGACGAATGTGGATTTGTCACAGGGCGGTAGAGGACCATTGGAGCATGCGTGTGTGCAATGTGAAGCAGACCCGAGCAAGGAAACAGAAATTATAAGGCATTTACCCAGCGTTAAGGTTTCGAACGCACCAAGTCTGTGACCTTGACCCTGGGCTTAGCGTGGGGGCGGGACGAATGTGGATTTGTCACAGGGCGGTAGAGGACATTGGAGCAATGCGTGTGTGCAATGTGAAGCAGATCCGAGCAAGGAAACAGAAAATTATAAAGCCATTTACCCAGCGTTAAGGTTTCGAACGCACCAAGTCTGTGACCTTGACCCTGAGCTTAGCGGGGGCGGGACGAATGTGGATTTGTCACAGGGCGGTAGAGGACCATTGGAGCAATGCGTGTGTGCAATGTGAAGCAGACCCGAGCAAGGAAACAGAAATTATAAGGCATTTACCCAGCGTTAAGGTTTCGAACGCACCAAGTCTGTGACCTTGACCCTGGGCTTAGCGGGGGCGGGACGAATGTGGATTTGTCACAGGGCGGTAGAGGACCATTGGAGCAATGCGTGTGTGAAATGTCAAGCAGATCCGAGCAAGGAAACAGAAATTATAAGCCATTTACCCAGCGTTAAGGTTTCGGGACGTACGTACGGACACCGGTAACACTATATGCCCCCCTCACCATTCGGTGGCGGGGGCATAAATATTGGGGTATAATAGTCTTTAGATACAACACTTATCTGGAGTACTGCCGCACAATTGGATCAAGTTGGCTTTATCAGTGTTGTGCCTGGGTCTCAGATCCAATTATATGACAATTTCAGGGTTTGGGCCTCTGTCCTACTGTAAGTGAATGGGGGGATGTAATATATAGGACTATTTAAGGGACATGGCATTCTGATGTGGGAAAATATCTCCCAACCTCGCTCTAGGCACAACACTGCTTTATGGTCTGTAGAATTTGCAAGGCAATGGTTAATCTGTCTCCATTAGCACCCTCATTACAACAGCTAGGGTTGTATCGTCCTGTGTTACGCTGCTATAGAAATGGCTACATATAAATACCTTGAGGTCTCTGTGTGTAATTCCCTGGTCGTGTAAATACTGAAATAAACACAGTGTGTGGTTATAATAAAACTTCCATAACATATGCTGTGACTTAAAATCGAGCAGTAATCGGCCTGGATCGACAGTTCCCAAGTTTGAGTCCGAGTTCGAGCAACATATAGGGAATGTGGTCAGTAGGCGAGTTCATCAAAATTACAAAGTATACTTATCTAGCAAAGTATACTTTTGAGTGAATAATCTTTTATTTTTCCCGAAATGCATTATGTCATATAGAACTTAACCTCTGCATATATTTGATGATTGAAAGTATGCAGAATTATAACACTGAATTTATTACATTATCACAGCCAAAATGGCTGTGATAATGTAATAAAATCAGTATAATAAAAATTAATAAATTTATCCCTCAATTGAAAATTTCTCCCTCAAAGTATACTTTCCTAGCGAAGTATACTTTGACATGTTGATGAAATAGGCTACTGATCATTTTAATATCAAGCCAAAATACAATAATGCACAAATCAACCATTGTGGACACTGTAGTCAGGGCTCCAGATAAGGAATTAGTAATCGAGTATGTTCACTCAATCATTTCTGAAGCAATTGGGTATTTCAAAATTTTAATTGGGTAAAATAAGATCACACTACTGTTTACACATCAACAGACAGCAATTATTGAATAATTTGCTTCGAAATGAAAACATGTCTTGGCATTTCATTAGAATTGTCTCCTTGGAGACAATTCTAATGAAATACCAAGATGTGTTTTCGTGGAAAATAAGAAAAATATGCTATATTTGTGGTTGGTTTATTGTTTTCTGCAGCATGATAAAGGTACCACAAAATTATTATTGCTTTTTGATACTCGCTACTTCTGATTTCAATTGGGTTTTTTGGCAATTTTAATTGCGTATTTAAGCAAAAACGCAGCTTATCTGGAACTCTGCTATAGTTATCCTGCATCAGGCTTTGTACAGGACTAATACATATCGACTACCAACATTTACTAGATACGCATATCTGAGGTACAACACAACAGACTCAAAATTACTGTTGCCGACATGTCATTGGACGAACGACGTCACATGACATTACCCAATGACATTGTATATATTAGATGTCAATGTCTCTGATACCACCACAAATTATAATTTATTTTGCCCAACCAGTATTACAGTTGTTAACGAGTGATCATCATGGGTGTCAAAAGCAATACCTCGGACGATCAACGACTGTGAAATAAAGTAGAGCAAGTGAGCGGGGGCTCACGTATGCCCCACCCCGGCCGCTGCCTGGACCGACAAATAAAAACATTAACACATTAATTTGACCTTGACCCTGGACATGAAGGCTGCATGAGTGTGGTATGGAATGAAAATATGGATGATAATAAGTATATGAAGTTTGAGGTCAATTCGACTTACCGTTATATAGATAATGGGTACCCAAAAACTTGGACGGACGTAATTACGAAAACTATATACCCCTCGACATACTTCGTATGCCAGGGGTATAGTGAATTATATGTGGTGGACTGGATGTAATACATATTGTATACATGTACAGTGGAACCTCTCCAAACCGGACACCCTGGGGTCCCAGGGTGTCTGATTTGGAGATGTTCCACTGTAAATCAGACATGTGAGCACTTCAGGACACATTCTAGTGTTTTGCAATCGTGAAGTCATTGTAATCCTAGTTCCACTGTACATACTTTACAGGCGAGGACCATCTGGTAGGAGAGCAGTTTGCCGGTGGGTTCGTCGTACCGGTCGATGCTGACCACCTTGTCAAACAGCTCCCCGCCCTCAACTCTGGAACACACAAACTGATGGTCCACACAACACACAACACAACTGATGGTCCTGACAACACACAACACAACTAATGGTCCACACAACACACAACACAACTGATGGTCCTGACAACACACAACACAACTGATGGTCCACACAACACACAACACAACTGATGGTCCTGACAACACACAACACAACTGATGGTCCTGACAACACACAACACAACTGATGGTCCTGACAACAAACAACACAACTGATGGTCCACACAACACACAACACAACTGATGGTCCTGACAACACACAACACAACTGATGGTCCTGACAACACACAACACAACTGATGGTCCTGACAACACACAACACAACTGTTGGTCCACACAACACACAACACACAACACAACTGATGGTCCTGACAACACACAACACAACTGATGGTCCTGACAACACATAACACAACTGATGGTCCTGACAACACACAACACAACTGATGGTCCTGACAACACACAACACAACTGATGGTCCTGACAACACATAACACAACTGATGGTCCACACAACACACAACACACTAAAGTCTGACAACATCACAACACACACAAACTATGGTCCTAACAACACAACACA
Organism: Conchocele bisecta; assembly: GCA_029237695.1. Lineage (NCBI taxonomy): Eukaryota > Metazoa > Mollusca > Bivalvia > Lucinida > Thyasiridae > Conchocele > Conchocele bisecta. Next base: position 81,732,897 of record CM055277.1, read on the forward strand.
AACTGATGGTCCTGACAACACACAACACAACTGATGGTCCTGACAACACACAACACAACTGATGGTCCTGACAACACACAACACAACTGATGGTCCTGACAACACACAACACAACTGATGGTCCTGACAACACACAACACAACTGATGGTCTGACAAACAACACAACACAATGAGGTCCTGAAAACACACAAACACAAACTGATGGTCCTGAACAACACAAAAACACAATGACGGCGGACAACACACAAACACAACTGATGGTCCGGAACACACAACACAACTGATGGTCCTGACAACACACAACCCCCAACGATGGTCCTGACAACACACAACACAACTGATGGTCCTGACAACACACAACACAACTGACGGTCCTGACAACACACAACACAACTGATGGTCCTGACAACACACAACAAAACTGAGGCCTGACCAAAACAACAACACAACTGTTGGTCCCTGAACAAACACAACACAACTGATGGTCCTGACACACAACAAACTGATGGTACCCTGACAACAACAACACAACTGAGTCCTGACAACACACAACACAACTGGGTCCTGACAACACACAACCAATGATGGTCCTGACAACACACAACCCACAACTGAAACGGGTCCCCCCTGGAAAAATACAAAACACACACAACTGATTGGCCTGAACAACCACAACAAACAACACAACTGATGGTCCTGACAACACACAACACAACTGATGGTTGCAAATTACTTTCAAAAAGTGTAGATCCAGATGAGCCGGCTCGTAGCGAGCGTCTCATCAGGATCTGCACTTTTTGCAAGTAATTTTCATATTTTTAAGAACAAACACCCCCCCCTTTTCATAAATGGACTAGTCTGAAAATCATTTTGTGATGGTTGGATTGATTGCAAAATTAACATATCAAAATCCATTCCAGTTACTTAGGGGTGAAAGGGGTAATATCATATTAACTCTTTGCATGCTGGGAAACTTGTGGGCTATAAATAGTTCAAAACTAGCGGACAAAAATTCATCATATTTTCTTGTATTTCTCCCCGTAAATATCATGAATATGTCTTGGAATTTCATTAGAATCGAGTCCTGAGGACTCGATTCTAATGAAATTTCAAGACATATTTACAGAGAGAAATAAAACATAAACTCCTATTTTGTTTGGCGGATATTTTCACCGCTAGCATGCAAAGAGTTAAATCATCACTCGTGTAAGATCCTCTATATACAGTGTGGGTGTACTCACAGTTCCAGTATAATAAAGACGGTATCCTTGGTGTCTATGACGTCCTCTATGTGTATAATACACGGCTAAAATGCAATAAGTTTACATTATTTTAGACACGCCGTGTGATTGTGTACCTTCAGACTTCCGCATAATTTCATGAAATACGTTTATACCAGATGGCCGCGGCCCGCATGTCGAACCCGCCGAGGCATTTGATGGTCTCAGAGTGTATTTATTTGAAGTTTGATGCCCAATAAGCAAAGTTTCATGCCCAATAAGCAAAGTTTCAAGCAAATCTGACTTACGGTTACAGAGATAGTAGGTATGTGAAACGCAAATTTTGACAGAAACTTTAACGCAAACTTCTAAGTCATTTGACCTTGACCTTGGGCACAGGGGCCGCATGAGTGGGATACAGCATGAATATATGGATGATGACTAATAAGTATATAAAGTTTCAAGTCAATGTGACTAGGACTGCAGAGATATAAGGTATTTAAAAACTTTAACGCAGATTTCGGACGGACAGACGGATGGAAGGACGGACGCTCGGACGGACGCACGCACGCACGGACACCCGGACGTCATTGTGATCACTATGTCTCGCTTTCCGCAAGTGGGCTCGACACAAAATTACAATATTTTCCGTAAATGGCGTCAAAAGTTGACATTTTCAGAGTACATGCGGAATTTTGTCAACTTCTGACATTATTTATGAAAAATGTATAAAAGTTACAAATAATGCATGCAATATGGCAGAATTAATGACCACCTACTGTAATAGTAATACAATGAACTGCAAAAGTAAGGATATATATTTGTCACAAAATAATTTGTGGTAGCAATACAATTGCATGAAAATGTGCTGCTATTTCATGAATGTTGAATTCAGTCAAACATACTACAGTGGAGGTGTTCATCAGGGTGTTCTGTTTAGAGAGTTTCTACTGTATCACGGACCCGGGACCAATATGTGGCACACTATAGGAATGAATGGCCTTTTTGTGGAATTTATCGGGGTATAAACTTGGAAAAGTCGCGGGAATACTGGACGAAGGCCGGAAGGCCTCGTCCAATATTCCCGCGACTTTTCCAAGTTTATATCCCCGATAAATTCCACAAAAAGGCCATTCATTCCTTATAATTCCAGCATTTGGAATACAGTCATCAAGAAAATATGTTTATTTTCAGTTTTCTTAAGAATTATTTTAACTGCGCCTCATGGTTACGGAAAGTAGTCCGGCGTGGGAGTTTACTGGGATATAAATTCTGGACAGAGACTTGCTACGGGCCAATCAAATGTTAGGGAATTGTGTAAATATTTTTGTGCTGGAATTATTTATGGATACTTACATGTTTTAATGTCTTTAATATTCGAACTTCACTCATAACTGTTTTACTTAAATCCTGCAACACAGTGTAATAAACTAGATGGTAAATCATGCAACACAGTGTAATAAACTAGATGGTAAATCATGCAACACAGTGTAATAAACTAGATGGTAAATCATGCAACACAGTGTAATAAACTAGATGGTAAATCCTGCAACACAGTGTAATAAACTAGTGTAATAAACTAGATGGTAAATCCTGCAACACAGTGTAATAAAGTAGATGGTAAATCCGAAAAATGCTCCTCGATGACGCCTGGATTGAAATTCAAAATCCTTGACGTAGTATGCTTATTCATCACAATAAATGGTGATCAATGTGTATATGATGTTTCAAGTTGATATTGCAAGCGGTCATTTGACCTTGGGCGCCTGGCCAGCATGGGTAGGGTATACAATGAAAATACGGATGGTGATCAATGTGTATATGAAGTTTCAAGTTGATATCGCAAGCGGTCACAGAGATATATAAATTTGATAAACTCTAATGTAAAACTTTATCAAAAAGTAATTTGACCGTGACCTTGGGTTCCTGGGCAGCATGGGTAGGGTATACAATGAAAATATGTTGCTGGGGAGCATAATAAAATACATGAGTGGTGTATGTACAATGTAATCTTCGAGTTGTTCTGATAGGAAAGTGCATTTATGCTGGTAATACTAAGAGATGATATTTGTCACCAGGGTAGGGCACTCTTGCACTGTGGCTACGGCAGTTATATTTCCCTTTACAAATCAATTTATAGAGATCCGGTCCTATGTGATATTTTAGCCAGTATTTCTTACTGAACACGGAGTAACCATTGATATTGCAGACAGAGTAGATCCAGATCAGACTGCACACCTGTACAGTCTGATCTGGGTCTACACTGGTTGCAGTACATTAATATGTGTGAAAATATGAATAGTACAATTAATGCAGTCCTGGATCAGATTGCACAGATACGAGATGATCTGGATCAACACTCGTAAAAAACACTATAGTCTGTTTCACGAAAGCTGCCCAAATTTTACGGCCATATAAACAATTCAAAAACAATATTTTTTTCGATAATATTAAATTAAAGGAAAAATTAAGAATGAGCCTTCTTTTTATTTCGTGAAATTCGGTCAAATATTGATTTTATTACGAAAAATTGATTTGTCTATGGGAATTTAACATGGGGGAAAAAGTGGTAAGGAAGTGTGGGAGGAGTCAAAAAACGAAAAGATTTGGAAATTAACTAAAACAAAATAGCTTAGATATGATCTAACTAAGCAAACAAAAGTAAAATTTTAAAAATCGGTCCAGTATTTCTAAAATTCAAAATAATTTCCCCATGTTAAATCCCCATAGACATCTTCACTCCGTGATGATGTCTATGGGGATTTAACATGGGGAAATTATTTTTTTCGCATAAAATAATAAAATCAATATTTGACCAAATTTCACGAAATAAAAAGAAGGCTCATTCTTAATTTTTCCTTTAATATTATCAAAAGAAATCTTGTTTTTGAATTGTTTATATAGCCGTAAAATTTGAATCGTAGAATCGTTCCTTTTCACAACAATTCTTGCTACATTCACCCTTGTTACAAGCAACAAGGCCATTATACATGAATATACAATTTTGACCGGATTTCTATAAATAAATTCAAAGGGAGATAACTAGTTATGATCCCTCATTGCCGTTAGCATCATCGGTAAACAGATTAACCCATCTCTTGCTGAATACACCCATACAGGGTTTGAACCAATTGTTCCGACTCATTTGAACAATCTTCATTACTGAATTAATCACATGGTCTGCCGATACAAAATAGAGAAAAGATGACGTCAAAAATGCAAATAAAGTTGAATATTTAATTACATCGTTTGCTTTTTGCAGCAGAAATAAGTTTGTTTGTTTGTTGGGGTTTTACATTAAGGCTGGGTCAATGGGTTTAGTACTAAATCCCATATATTACCTGTACAAATGGGGGGGAAAATCCCAAAATCAGAACTGAATATTTACAATAAAATTTATTATATTCAGCCCTGTAATCAGAATCATCCTGATCTGATGCCAGGTCCTCGCCACACCAGAATCACTTGGCCCCCTCCCAAAAGCAGTAGGATCAGTAATAATCTTACTACTTCTATAATGGGTAATAACCCAATTCAGCTCCCAGGTAACAAAAGAGCCAAAGATAAAAACGTACCTGAGGGCCAAACCAGGCAAATTATGATTCCTGTAACGAGGAACCCCTACCGTTAATTTACGCCAAATAAGTAAATTTTCAACTTTATTAGAACTTTGTGGCTGATATACTTACTATAGCATGTCGACCACCCGTGGAAAACTTCTTCTTGGATATTATTTTGACAGCATATTTATCACAGGAACCTTTGGCGAATGCGAGTCGTACTTCACCGCACGCTCCCCTGAAAGTCGAGACAGTTGGTTATCCCTTTCATCGATACGGGGACGGACGAACAGACGGATGGAATGACGAAAACTATATCGATATACTTATATATATATGATGAGGTGGTCCATGTATAGTGACAATGCGTAACCAAATTATCTCCCCTGTTTATCACTGTCTGATAGTCTATAAATACAAGAGGGCCATGCTGGCCCTAATTCGCTCACCTGACTCCATGAACACAAGAGGAGAATGTGACATTGAGTTCATATGTGTTTTAAAAAAATTGTGCTATTTTAGATGGCGGTCATCTTGGATTAAGCAATGATTCTCATTTTACCAAATCTGAAAATGCTTCACCCAATGATCTTAACTTACTATGAAGTTTGGCCAGCATCGGCCATGTGGTTCCTGAGAAAAAGACGTTCAAAATCTCGAATAAATGGACATTTTGGCGGTCATCATGGATGACATAATCATCCGATTCTGACAAATATTGCACCAGAGCAATCGCCTCATCGATACCTTCAATTTGATATATGACATGAGCATATTTGGTCAAAAATAAAATTTGACCCCACGGACCACGCCCATTTTGGACCCCAGGGTCACCATTTTAACAACTTTGAAAGAGCATTGTACATCGATCATTCCTACCAAGTTTTGTCGAAATCCGGTTGGCGGTTCTTGAGAAGAAGATTTTTGAAGAATTTGTGCTAGTTTTAGATGGCGGCCATATTGGATTACGTAATGATGTCATTTTAACAATTTTGTAATCCCCCTACCTAAGGACCGTGACCATGAAGTTTGGTGACTATAGGCCCAATGGTTAGCGAGGAGAAGACGTTTGAAAATGTTCACGGACGACGACGGATGACGGACACATTGCGGTAACAATAGCTCACATGAGCTTCACTCAGGTGAACTAATAATGCAGTTTGGAATATAGAGAATAGTAGGTTAATGCCGTGAATGGGAAAAAATATCCGGCAAGGCTCAAGAATTTCTTTATTTCTCATCAGAAGTACCGGTATATGTTGTGTCCACTCATTTGAACCATCTCGCCGAGACTGTTCAAATGAGTGGTCACAACATATACTTTGGTTCAGAAATAAGGAAAATATATAGAGAATAGTAGGTTAGTGCTGTGTATGGGAAAAAATATCTGGCAAGGCTCAGGAAATGGGATGGGCGAGGCTCTGCCGAGCACATCCCGTTTCCGTGCCGCGCCAGATATTTTTTCCCATTCACGGCACTAACCTACTATTCTATTTATCCCGTCAACACCTACAAATGGCTGTAAAATGCAAAAATTGTATTGACTGGATATCAAAAATGTTTCACGGCACCGTGTTTCACGGCACATACGCACTGTGTTGACGGGATAAATTAGTAATTGAGTATTGTCACTCCATCATTTCTGAAGCAATTGGGTATTTCAAAATTTTAATTGGGTAAAATAAAATAACGCTACTGTTTACACATCAACAGACAGCAATTATTGAATAGTTTTCTTCGAAATGAAAACATGTCTTGGCATTTCATTAGAATTGTCTCCTTGGAGACAATTGTAATGAAATACGAAGATGTGTTTTCATGGAAAATAACATCAAGAAGTGGCGTGAAAGGAAACAGAAATACAAACAAATTTTCCCCACCATAACGTTTCTGAACACACTAAAATTGTGACCTTGACCTTATGGCGGTCGTAGCTTAATCACAGAATGATAGAAAACCATTACAAGAAGGCATGATTGAAATATCGAGAAGTTTGATGAAAGGAAACGTTAAATTTATGATTTAAATTTATGAATGCACTAAGATTGTGACCGTGAAATTGGGATCAGCGGGGGTATAACGATCGCAGATTTGTCCTAGCATGATACGTCTGTGTGAAATATCAAGACGTTTGGTGAAAAGTAACAGAAATTATAACAAATTTCCTTAAACATTAACTTGATGAACACACTAAGATTGTGAAATTGACCTTGGGGTTAACGGGGGTACGACGGTCGTGGATTTGCACTAAGATTGTGTCCTTGAGAATAAGTTTTCGAATTTTTGAAGACGGACGGACAGATGCTGACTACGACGTCGAGGGTATGCAATAAGTACTCCTTCCTTCAGAAGGCAGGCTAAAAATGGCTATGTTAAAAATGTGGAATTTTCGTGAAAAAATATCTTATCGCCATAAAAACACCATGGTGCAGATTTTAACTATGTGTAGAAGACGTGTAATCAACTCCTTCAATAGGTCTATTCGCCCTATTTATATCAAAACACCTGAAGATATTCCAAGCAGTCTATGACTTATGCTCAAGACAATGTCGGCAGTAGGAGCGAGTAATTGTTGACAACATTTAGTGAGAGAATTGATTTATTACTGATATTTTTGTGAAATTTTTGTTCTTCAAAAATACATGTATACATGTGACAATCTCTCACTCTATCGCCCCAAAATACTACTTTATCCCGTCAACACAGTGCGTACGTGCCGTGAAACACGGTGCCGTGAAACATTTTTGATATCCAGTCAATACTATTTTTTGCATTTTACAGCAATTTGTAGGTGTTGACTGGATAAATAGAATAGTAGGTTAGTGCCGTGAATGGGAAAAAATATCTGGCGCGGCACAGAAACGGGATGTGCTCGGCAGAGCCTCGCCCATCCCGTTTCCTGAGCCTTGCCAGATATTTTTTCCCATTCACGGCACTAACCTATTCTCTATTCTCTGCTATGGTCGTGTGTTACTGCATGCCACTATACGTACCTGCCGAGTGTTTTCATGAGTGTGTACTTTTCTTTGATTTCTGACGGGAGATCTGCATCTTCCTTACTGTTCAAATCCATAAACATGAACGCTGAAACACACAATAAAACTGAATGGGTTTAACTTCCCAGCAATAGCTAAGGTCATTTGGGGACGGGACCATGGTTTCAAGTCTCATCTGACAGACCAGTGGGATGGAAATACTATGAAAGTATTTTTTATGTCTAAGGAGGGGTTTGAACCCACAACCTCTGTGGCCGATTTCATCAAATCTTATCTTGCTAAGAATATTTTTGTGGGAGTAATCATTTATTTTTCCCGAAATGCATTATTTCATATAGAACTAAGGACTGCATATATTTGATGATTAAAAGTATGCATAATTATTATACTGAATTTATTACATTATCACTGCCAAAATGGATGTGATAATGTAATAAATTCAGCATAATAAAAATTAATAAATTTATCCTTAAATTTAAAATTTCTCCCTCAAAGTGTACTTTATAGCAAGAAAAGTATATTTTGCAATTTTGATGAAATCGGCTACTGGTATTGAAGTCCAATGCTCTAACCTCTCATAACCCATTCCTTGCAAAATACAAGGCAGAGATCCAGGTAAGGCACATATTGGTGTAATTTACACATTTATTTTACTGACGACGGATTGGTATTGAAATGCGAGAGTACAAAATACAAACAACAATTTGAAAATACTCACTGATTTTCAAACTGAGGAGTAAACATGTTCACAGAAAATTGAAAATTCACTTATTTATGTTGAAAATGCAGTCTTTTTCACTTATTTGAACTGAAAAAGCAATATTTATTTCTTATTTTAAACAGTTTGAACAAAAGGTACATCTTACTGAGTATTAATTACCACAGCTAACAACAAAATATGGTATGGCATTTGCAAAATTAAATATGCATTTAATTTGAAATCAGTGGGTACAACATGAGGTTCGACCGTGTCCAGTCGTTGGTAAACCAGGGAACTGTTCTATGTGCCAGAGCAAACGTTTACCCACGGCTGGACATGGTCGAACTTTATTGTTACATTTCCATTTGAAATATCGTGTAATTTTAGCATATATATGCAGTACTTTCGGTACTAATTTGATCAACTTTGGGGGGAATTTTTTTATTTCTTCACCAAAAATGGCAAGTTGGGAGTGCTTTAGAATCGTCTCATCGAGACGATTCTAAAGAACTCCCAACTTGCCATTTCTGGTGAAGAACTAAGAAAAATACCTTGAATATTTGGTAAAATTACGCACCTTAACTGGAGCTCTGTCTGATACAAGGTGATTTCAGACTGGAAGCCAACAGACTGAGTGCATGATTTACAAATTAATTTATTGGTTGATTGGCTGGTTGATTAGCTGGTTGATTGGCTGGTTGATAGGCTGGTTGATTGGTTGGTTGATTGGCTGGTTGATTGGCTGGTTGATTGATCAATTAAATGGGGGTTTACGTCAATTCAATAACAAGGCAACACACATATGGTAATGAACAGAATGTGGGCATGAAGTAACCATGCAGAGCTCCAGATAAGGTGCGTATTGGCATATTTTACGCAATTATTTTAGCTGAATACGCATTGATTATCAAAAGTGGGAGTACACAATACGCACCGCAATGTGAAAATACGCATTGATTTTCAAATTGAGTAGTGAAAATACTGTCATAAAGTTGAAAATTCACTTAATTGAGCTGTAAAAAGCAGTGTTTGCTTTTTGCAGCTCAGCTCAACTAAGTGAATGTTTAAATTTGTTATATTTTTTAATCGTTTGTTCCCTATTTCGTAATGAAGAAAATCAATAATCCATTTGTAAAAGTAAAATACGCAATGATTTTTGAAATCAGGGGGTATAGTACACTTTAGACACAAAGCTTATCTGGAGCTCTGTAGCCTATTTCATCAACATTGCAAAGTGTACTTTAGTAGCAAAGTATACTTTGAGGGAGAAATTTTCAATTTTATGATAAATTTATTAATTTTTATTATACTGAATTTATTACATTATCACAGCCAATTTGGCTGTGATAATGTAATAAATTCAGTATAATAATTCTGCATACTTTTAATCATGAAATATATGCATTTTGTTAGTTCTATATGAAATAATGCATTTCAGGAAAATAAATGATGACTCCCTCAAAGTATGCTTTGCAATGTTGATGAAATAGGCTACAGAACTATGTGCGCGTGTAGTAACTACACGTACCTTTGTTTTTTTTCAGGGCGAGGGCGATTTCATCATTGTTGGCCAGCACTTGTCGGTTGCCTTTACCTGAATAGGAAATAACAATTAACACTTATACGGCGGGAACTTGATAATGTCCACTGATGTTTCTTTATGATTGCCTCATTTCTTAATACAAAATTTGGCAAAATACAAAATACTGTCCTCGTCCTCTGATGTTTCTTCAGGCTCGTCTTATTTATTATACAAACTTGTTTTGGCAGTGCATAAAAATCATCTCCTCATGTGCTGTCGAAACATGTTTATGTACATAAATATTGAAAATTAGCAAAATACAGCAGACAGTGCATGTACATGTATTGAAAACTAGAGAAAGTGAGCAGGGGCTCACGTATATGGGTTTGGTATGGAATGAAAATATGGATGATGATAAGGAAGTTTATGAAGTTTGATGTCAATCTGACTTACCGTTGCAGAGATAACGGGTACCGAAAACATATTGCCCTTCGGTGCTGTGGACGACCCGATGCACTATTGCCCTCGGCCTTCGGCCTCAGGGCAATAGTACCTTGGGTCGTCCACAGCACATCGAGGCAATAGTTTTGACTGTTCCCCGACGGACCATGAAATAACAGTATACTAGATATCTGAGACCTCCTCTGAGACACAATGCATGTAATTGGTATATGTACTACTCAGATCGTGGGTCAGTCCCAAATCCCAGAGTGGGGGTCAATTTTTCCCAGAACGGGGGCCAATTCTGCACGTTTTAGATAAAGCTGTAATGATTTCAAGATTGGATGACGTCAAAGTTAGTTGCGTAATATAACACTCTGGCCACCTGAGTCCTGATAAAAAATGGCTGCAACTAGTGAAGATGCCATTGATGCCAAACGTACATTACCAACCATGAAGTGATTAGTTCTGCAGTGAATTAAATGTATGCCTTTCCTGTTTCCATGACGATCGCATCTTGCAAATGTCCCATGTGTGTAATTTTCCTGCCTTTTCCGACCAGTGTCAGATTGGCCCTTGTTCTGCGATGGCCTTTTTGTGGAATTTATCGGGGATATAAACTTGGAAAAGTCGCGGGAATACTGGACGAAGGCCTTCCGGCCTTCGTCCAGTATTCCCGCAACTTTTCCAAGTTTATACCCCGATAAATTCCACAAAAAGGACATTCATTCCTTATAATTCCAGCACTTGAAATAAATTCATCAAGAAAATGTGTTAGGGAACTGTGTAAATATTTTTGTGCTGGAATTATCACGTTTTACGCCCCCTGTTCTGGGATGGGTCCCGATTCTGGGTCTTACATATATATTTCAGAAATGTTTCACAATAAGGCATATATTCTCAGGAACTGGCTTGGTGTGAATACGTACCTACTTTCTCTCCATTAATAAAGGTACCATTACTGGATGTGTCTTCTAAAAATACATGGATGCCAGCGGAGGTCTGTTGCTGAAATAAGAAACAAAAGTTAGGAAATTAAAAACAACCAGATGGCCGCGGCCCACATGTCAAGCCCGCCGAGGCATTTGATGGTCTCAGAGTGTATTTATTTGAATTAAGGGTTGTGGAGATATAAGGTATGAAAAAGCATTAATGCAAATTTTAAAGTAATTTGACCTTGATCATGGGCATGTGGGCCGCATGAGTGGGCTAAAGAATGAAAATATGGATGATAATAAATAATTAATTGAAGTTTGAAGTAAATCAGAGTAAGTGTTCTGGAGATATAAGGAATGTAAACACTTTAACACAGATTTCAAAGTCATTTGACCTTGACGTTCAAAGCATTTCACAGAATTTTCATCAAATAAAAAAAATTGGGGAGGGTGACTTTTTGTGTTATTGATGAAAAAGTACTTACATTTAAATATGTTTAAGATTTAATGTGTTTAATTGCCAACAAAATGTGGAACAGACAGTAGTACTGCCCGCCCGTCCAGACAAGATAATTACAGAATACAAATGTACATCCTGTAATAATGTACATAATGGGTGTATAAAAATGCTTATGGAACAAGTATTTAAGTCTCCAGCCATTGAGCAACCATGTTTGAAAGACACATTTGACCTTGTCATGGAAGACATGATGTTTACAGTGAGAACTACTTACTTACCCGCACAATCTTGAAATGGACTTTACTGTACGCCTGAAAACACTGGTGTTTCTTAGCTGCCGGTGTCATAAATGCAATATCACAGTTCTCTCCCCTGCCAAATGTGTACTCTTCTTTGAACAAATCTGAAATTAAATTCCGGTATGTGAATGTACATTTACAAATATATTGACTTGGAAAATACTAGAAAATGTGTTCAAAGAACAAGAATGCCCCCACCTGCAGCCTTGATAGTACAATGGCATTGTTATAATGAAGTTAATTGGTGAAGGAGTTAAGGAGTTATTGAGAAAAGATTAAAAACTTGTGGTGAACATAAGTTCCCAATGACCTTGACCTTGGGTGTTCGGGCATGGGTTGTATGCGATATTATTGAAATTGGTGAAGGAGTTACTGAGTAATTGAGAAAAACTTAAAAACTTAAATGCATTTGCCTTACAAACAAGGTGAACATAAGTCCCCAGTGACCTTGACCATGGGTGTCCGTGCATGGGTCATGTGCGAAACAAAGCAGCATCCCTAGACAGACATTGTGGGCAAATATTATTGAAATTTGTGAAAGAGTCATTGAGAAAGCATTAAAAACTTAAACGCATTTACCTTACATACAAGGTGAACATACGTTAAAGGTACATGCCCACTCAGTAGGCACAAAATGAGACATTTTCTGGCAAAATAAACATTCATTCACCATTACCCCACATATTGATAGGCATTATTATTCAGTTTATATCAGACGTAAATGTCCACACTGATATCAGGGGCTATAACCGTGTTTCCTTAAAATGATAACGGACATTACTATTTATTATCTGTATTTATTTTTTTTATCATACTTTATAATCTTTCGAATGTATTATTTTGTTTAGGTGAAGCATTTAATTACCGTAGCATAAATAATTAAAAAATATCATGCCTCATTTGCATATGAAAATAGCCTGATACCACAACGCATCACTATCAGTAAAATAAATATTACTAAATGATTATATCTGTATAGTGGGCACTCGTAATTTTTAGAACTAGTCCGGGCGTCAAAGGGGTTATTATTGGATGACCGTGCATTAGCGTCCGCACAAAGTTTTATTGCATTTTCGTGATTACCAACCAATACTATTTAATATTCCGTCGGGTGCCACTCTGGCACCCTTGAGCATTTTCAATAATTTGCGTAAATCCAAGATGGCCACCGAATTTCCGTTTATTTCATATAAGTGCTATTTTTCTGACCTCTAGCTCGCTATGTTTCGTTTTTTTACCCGTTGACTAGATTGAGAAAGTGTTCAAGTTAAATTAACATTGTAACATTTATGTAATTCAAGATGGCCGCAAAAAATAAATATTATCAAGAAACAATTTAACAATCTCCTATCCTTGACATCCATCGACCATTTTGAGTGTTTTAATATAATATATTCACGGTGCCCGGCACATAACAATGTTTGTGTATGAGGTAAATATGGTATTGCCTCCATTGGTTAAATCCAAGATGGCCGCCTAATTCCTATATCCCCTATATTTAGGGACATTTGCGGCTTCCTCCGGGAAAAGAAAACCGATATCGCAAGCGGCACTCCGTCGCTTAGTTACTTCCCTTAGTGCGACAACGCGCCATTTGTTTTAGCAGAAGTTTGCTACGCGTTTCCCGATTTCCAGTTTACAGACACATGTACACTGCATATCCGGCCACCTACATGATGGAAGAGGGTAACAAGAAGGGTAATGATGCTTAATGTACATACACTAGTGTTTTCGCCACGTTGTTGTGACCGTTTGAGCTGCACTATTGCTATTTGTTGCTGATTTCAACGTTGTTTACAACCAATAGCATTCAATGTTCTACCTCCAACACAAATATCCTGGAAAAAACATAAACATCAATATATAGCTCACCTCCCCTCGCAAATATGTTCGAAGGTGTGGAAAATTTGCACGATATTTCGGGCGGGGAGTGGGGGGTTAATACGGTCTACAGCACTGGCTAAGGTGTCAATATTATTACTCCTTTGGCACTCGGCTGAAAATTTCGACCTACCCCTACCCAGAGTAGAACTTTATGAAATATATCTATTCTTACAGGAAATTCATCGTAGAATTCGAATCTGCGTGTTAAAATTGCGAAAACCGCGGCCGAATATGTTTTTTTCGCTGGTTTCTATGGTAACCAATATTTTTTTCCAGAAAATTCAAAATATATATTTAAACATCTACGTGTTGCAAAACAACATATAAAGTTGTATATTTGGTAAACTGTCTTCATTTTACACGCACACATATTTTGGAATCAAACAATAATATTAAAATGCATGTTCGTAGACGGTAACCATGGAAAACGTGGGTTTCTAGCCAATCGGGAAGAAATTAGCGTTTGCAACGGGCTGTACCTTGGTATTTATGAACAATTAACGTCAGTTGTAATGTTATACATTTCGACACACATAATACTGACGAAAACTAACACTTCTATACTTTCAAATGCAATAATAATCACATTATACGTAGTTTGGTTGGTCTAATTATCTAAACTATACGCGAATGCTGAGCAGTGCAAATTATCATATAATTAGAAAAAAATGTAATTGCCGTGTATAATTATAATCGTTGCCCGAATGTCAATATATAGAGAACCCTCGTACAAAGAAAAATATGTACACATACATGTTCGACTGTCTGTCGACAATTTTAACATTTTCAAGATGGCCGCCAAATCTAACGAACTATTGCTGAGCAGATAAAATAATCATAGAATCGAGAACAAATGTTGTGTATTTGACCGATGCAACGAACGGGTATATTACACACGATCATACGAACGCATGAGACTATACACTGTATGTGCATACATGTTTCGACTACCTGTCGATATGTTTTACTTTTTCAAGATGGCCGCCAAATTTAACAAACAAATGCTGAGAAGATCAAATATTCACAAAATCATAAACAGATGGTGTGTACATAACCGATAAATAACTATACAATGGAACAGGACGACGATCTAACAGCAGAAATCAGTACACGATACAAACTACATTATTTCGTGTTTCGTTTGCAAGATCTATCCACCTTCAAGTGGGCTCACTTTCATCATCCGAATCCGAATCACCTATTTGTAACAGCAGTCGTTCTGTTTGTGCACTCATGTTGGCACCGACAGATGTCAATGCATTGAAGGCCCACGGAATGGCACTGACACTTGCTGCTATTACAGTTGCCATCCTTACAATACAAATGTGTCAGGTCCCTCAAGAATACTGGCGCTGGTGGATTTGCGAAGTAAACTGGCACCAGGATTCCATTTCCATTTTCATCTTTCTTCCATCCATTTCCGACTGGATCAGGAACATCAGGATCTGGAATATGGCTTTGGCACCAGACTATTGTCTGAACTCGTGCACGCATTACATGGTGCTTGAATGCATCTTCTGTCGGTGGAAGTTGCGTTGCTGATTTGTCGTGGATGTAGCGATCGCCAATCGGATTTCATCCATACTGTCATACGGTTTTCCACTTGTCTTATTGTTGAAGCCGCCAAACAGCATCATAGTATACCTTCGCGCGACTGGTAAACATTCATCTATAGATTCTGATAAGCCCACCTTGGACAATTCCCGTAGCTTGTCGGCACTTTTCACCAGTTTGTTGAACGAGGTTCGTTTCCCAACTTTGTATATTGAGCTGTTTGTGTCGCATCCAGTCAAGGCATGCATGGCAGGTAAGCAGGAGCTTACGGTTTGGCCTATCTGTTGGGCAATCGAGTGGATTGGAACAAACCTGTTTCTGAAAGCATGCCTCGTTCTATGCCCTGTATGCATATATATTTCTGTGTCCGCGAAAGCGTAGTAGTAGTAATACAGAAGGATGACGAGCACATCTGTATCGTCAGTACGGATCAGAATACGGCCATGCGTTTGAGCCATATGTGTGGCATGCAGCACCATTCGGGTATCTGCCTCTTCCTGACTCGAAAACAAGTTTGATAAGCATTCCGTACCTTCCTTCGTCACAGACTGTACTTCTCGTCCGTTCCGAAAACCACCGGCAAGTACAATGGATAGCTGCTGTTTCAGATGGCCTGGTGCATTCACAGCTACGTACTCACACACAAAGGCTGCCAACGATGCTTTGTTTTCAGAGTTACTCAGAAAACCGGCGGTAATTTGGAACTGTGCGACCGCCACTCACCATATAGGCAGGTACATCGCTGTTGGCCGTGCGACGCTGACGTTCAGCTTCTTTGAGAGAACTGGCTTTATCATACCGGTCAAAGACGACAGTGACCGATGTAATCGACTTGTCCCGGGTAAAATGTGACATGATATGTTTCAAAACGACTGCGCCTAGTTGGTCAAATGTTTTGAAGTGTCCTTCGTTCAGCGACTGCAGCAGTGCCATCGCATCGATGATATATGCCGTGTTGCTGTCAGTATCAGCTTGCTGAACTGGAAAACTCGTTGATCTCCTCAACGAAAGATTCAAGTTTCTTCCGTCAACTCTGCCTTGTTTGTTTGCGCATGGTGCCGTCGTCGTGAAATAGGGCAGGTGGAACCGAAGCCAATTCATGTTTCAAGACATCATTCATTTCAATGTCTCTATGATTCGCTACTGCCAGCAGTCGTCTGAACAGAACTTCCGAGTCTAGCATCAGTTTCGATGTTTTGCTTGTAGCAAATGGTTTTCGCATATTCGAGAAGGTCTTAACCTTACTGCGAGGGATTGGTTCCCAGAATTTCACAGTACGTTCCTTCGAGATTCTTTCCGATACGAAATTTATCAACTTGCCTCTTGACTAGCAACTCGGAATTCATTCATCGACTTTCTATGTCCGCAGACGCAACTTGCCCTGTGGCAATGTTTACCAGACGTTCTGATACCGTGTTTAAGTCGAACCGGATTTTGGTACTGTGTAGTGACTAGATCAACTACCTTATCAACATCTGCTTCATTCCTTTCCTTTCGGCTTTTGCCCAATTCCTCGTGTTGGCTAGCACCTTGGTTCTTGGATACAGTCTCTCTGAACTGTCCACAAAATTCACCTAGAATGTGACGAGTTACCAGCCACCGAGTCAATGCTCCCTTTCTTTTACGAGTAAATCCAATGATTCCCCCTGATCCTTTTGCTTCTTTATTTATTGTTTGTTCAAGTGCCTGATCAGTTGGAACTGCATTGAAGGCGTGCCCGGATCGCCGTCTGACAACAAAGCCACCGTTCTCAAGATGTTCATATGCTTGTGGGTTGGTGGTCTTTAGAGCGAGCATATCGGCGATATACACGGGCGTGAACCGTGCGTAGTTTGTTCGTCCTGCCGCCAAAACCAGTGAACACTCTCCGTTACTGATAACATGTGGAGATCAAAATCGCCGTCTCTTTCTGCTCTCAAAAGCCGTAGTAACAGAAATGCAGCATCAAGGAAGTTCATCCAGTACCTGAATGTTGAACTTTGCGCTTCTCCATGTGTTCGGAACTCGCTTATGAGGTCAAGTGTATCTTGAAATTCGACCTCTAGGTTTCCGAATCTCCTTTGCGGTCTCCACATCCTTCTCCTTGATTGCATCACGGAGTTTCTCCATGTGATGTCCTATCTGGGGCTGTGGTTCTTTGTCTTTCTCTGTTGTCACCCAATCGATAAAGGCATCAAAGAAGCATCGGCACATTGCTCTAGGATGACCTTCATGCCCTTTACTCCTCTTGTCAGTTGTGCTCCTGTTAGCATCTGTTCTGGGCGGTAACGTCAGAATAAACATCCGACTCTGTCAATAAGCTGAGAAGGCCTCCATCTCCAAACAGCTTTCCAATGGAAGCGAGAAATGCCATTGTATGATGCATACCCCCCTAGTCTGAGTGTTACCTTACCTTCCAAACACGCTGGCTTTGTCCACAATATTTCTCTAGCTTTGGAATAGATGGCTAGATCAGCTGTCACTATGATGTGGTTTTGTCCAAGTTCCGCTGCCAGTCGGACAAGCTGATTGAGTGCTGTGAAAATTGTGGAGTTGTCCTGACGGCGGTGCGTCTATGAAAGGTAAGTACCTGACGGTCGTTATAGGTACAGAGGCCATTGTAGTCACTGAATTATATCCTGACCATGCAGGGATATTATCAAGACCAGCTATATATGATCTACAAAGAGCCCAAGACAGGTCGGAAACCACAGCTTTACGGATATGGTCGTTGTCCCCATCAATGTAAAAGTTGGCAGCATTGGCAACTGTGTCTGGAGCTGGACGTGTTGGTGGCTTTTGAAAATATGTTACGCTTGACATGTCGGTGCCATAATCACCTGCGCCGATACTTCTCTCCGAGAGCCGGGGTGGGGTCTCAACATCCGATATCTGTCTGTCTTGGTCACACCTCTGATATACAACCATGGCCATGGAATGGGTTGTTTCTTTGTTTGCGTCTAAGGTGTGTTCATTTGTGTCAAAGTTATCAATTGCTGCATGAACTGTTCCCATGTTGTCGTCAGTGTTGGTAGTGTGTATACCGAATGGGACGAAAGGTACACCTTCTTGTGATAGCTGTTGTTTTGCTGCGGATGTTATGAATCGCAAAACTTCTTCATAAGAAACACTGTATCCCAATGTATACAGCGTTCTCACCAACTTGGAACTGCCAAAGTCATGGTATGCCGTTAAAGCTAACCCAGGTTAATTGGTGTTAGTATGCGCTTGCTTTGTGAAATTACGTTGTGGCATGTTGCTAACACCTGTATATTGTCACGTCTGTGAACTTCATCACCCGTGCCAGTGGCTGTATCGAATGCTTTCGCATTTAATAGCCAGATGATAAAATCGTACAGTGGTCCTGGCACGAGTTGGCTGCAAGCGTCAATGCTTAAATCCTGCAATCGGTACGCTTGTGTAGTGGACTGAATGTCTTTAATGGCTCGCCGAAGGATACCTGCGGCCCCATATAATATCTGCCTGTCTGTGAGATACGCCCCTTGTATGTCTAACTTCGACTCCTTGTATTCGTTGGATTCGTCAAGTTCAGATTTCAATTTAGAAGCTTTGTGAAGTACAGCACCAACTGATACTGCACTGGAACATACAAGATCCGATTGTCCCTCTCTGGAAGAACGATATATCTTCACCAAATTGTTTCTCCAGCCGTTGTTTAAGTTTCCATGATTTATATACATTGGCGAGTTCATCTGGAACTCCAGCTCTACCCAGAAATTGTAGTATTTAATATTTAGATCAGATAATGTGACTACTGACTTTGTCTCGGAGAAGATTGTTTGTTTGGTTTCGTTTAAAAGCATCTGAAATGCTTCTTCGTAAAGAACTGGCTCGTCGACCTTGTCTTCATGAGGTACCATAAAACTTACATTGCGTTTGCTGATGTAATGTCCATAACATGAACGGTGATATTTCGCATCATATGCAAATAGGTCACCATATGCCTGCATGCGGGAAATGACAACTTGATCATTTCTCAACGTGGCGGCATTCACTGTTTTCTGCCTTGTTGATTCGCCTGTCCCACTGCTTATACCAGATAATGGCTCTTTTCTGTTACCAATTTTCTTGGCACTGCCACAAATGAAACAGTTCTCTCTGATATTAAAACCCGATTGGCTGTCTCTGGTCGACCTTCGAAGCTCTGGTGACATCGGCGATTCGCTTCTGCTTGACGAGACATCATCACTTTTAGGCGCTGTGTCACTGCTGTAAAATTTGTTTGTGTATGTAGCCCGACACACCCTATGATACCGTACGTTTACCTGATGTGAAAGTATATCCTGGACGATGCGGCCTTAATAAGTCTATTTACTCGATCATGTTTAGCCTCTGCTATGTCTAAACAATGTCTCTAGACCTGTTACTGTTGGATTTTGCACGATATCCTTGTGTGACGCCTCTGGAATAGACTTTAGACATATTATGCATATGCTTCTATCCAGTTTCAAGCGTTTTGCCTCTGGTTCACCTAAATCCATAATTGATTTGGAAGATGCGTACACACCAAACTTAATTCGGTTCTCGTTCGATGCTTATGTACAACAACACGTCGGTTTGATATACCCGTAATTTGTCGTAATAATTGGGGCGATATTACTCTGTGTCTTTGCAGACTGAGCAGTGGACGATCAGCATCCGTTACCACATATATTAACACCGCCGTGATTTATATATGAAAGTGCAAATACGAATCATGCATTCACGGCCGTGTTAATTAAAGTTTCATTTAAAGAGTAGAAAATCACAGCGGTGTTACTTAAAGTTACATACAAAGAGCAAAAAATCACGGCGGTGCTGAATATAGTGACATTTAAAGAGCCCGAAGGGAGGTAACAATCACTTGTACGCAGATTATGTGCTATTTGTGTTCGGAACATCTCAAATCCAAAATGTTAAGAGTTTGTAGATGGACAAACGAACGGACGGGTGAAAGACTGCTCGGAAATAAGAGGCAAAAACTATAAACAATGTATCAATGTACTATTCGACATAGTTTGGACCCCACCCACCCACACACAGAGACACGACGGGGATTGGTCCATGTGAGTGGTTGCTATGGTTACATGATCGTTTTAAAAACACGGACAACATTTATATACTAGTATAATATAAATTATATTCTTATGTGTACGTAGTATTTCATCGATATTAACCTAATAATACCAGTGTCATAATACAAACAAATACGTGCATGCATGTATTGAATTTTTCAATAAAATGTGGTTACCTTGGCAACATCCAAAAATACGTATTTCGCCAAGGTTTACTGAAATTCAACACATGGGTTCGTATTCTATGATGATTTTTACATACTAGTAGCTTCATTACACCAACTTGTATGATGGAGATTTGTCTGCACGAAAATAAAATGTTGAAAATACTACTTTCAAATACGGCGAGACTGACTTAGTTACCATGGTAACAGAAATATACGTTTGAATGATAGAATATTTAGGTAAATATGAACATTTACACCATGTTTGTAAAATATATTGACTAAATCATATTTAAGCAAGTATAAAGGCTGAAAATCGTAGGCTAAATAAGAAAGTTATTTTCGGATGAAAAACGCAGTTGCCATGGAAATCAGCAAAAAAACAATATTCGGCCGCGGTTTTCGCAATTTTAACATGCAGATTCGATTTCTACGATGAATTTCCTATAAGAATATGTATGTTACATAAAGTTCTACTCTGGGTAGGGGTAACTCCTTAAATAAGCGTCGTACAGAGGCCCGTCTAATACAGTATATAAGGTAACCAATAATTTAAAACACCAACCACGATCAGTGTGTACAAAGCAAACATACCTACCCGAATGTGCGGCAACATCCGGCGATCCAATTGGGGTAGCTTTACGTCATCACTAATTATTTCAATTTAAAATATACAGTGTGTGCTCAAAAAGTTGTAACGTGTTCTGAACACATGTATATTTGCCTTTCAGATTGATGTTCCATTATGGATGACTGTATCTTCGATTGTGGTGATACGCAGGCTGGGAAACCGTTAATTACCGCAGGCCCGGATCGGGTACGAAGCATAATCGAGGCGAGCAAAGCCCGACATGACGGCAAACACGAAGCGTTTGAAAGAAGATCAAATGCAGGCGAACTGAAATACCATAAGAACTGTGTTTCATCGTACACATCACGTTCACACATAGACAGATATTTGAAACGTTTGAGTGCTGATTCTAGTAATTATGAAAACGAGCCGTCAAGCAAGCGATTGCGCAGGTTCGAAACAAAACATTTTGACTTTAAACTACACTGTTTATTTTGTGGCGAAAACTGTTTAATGGACTATGACAGAAAGAATCCTACTCGATGGAGACGGGCTGTGTTGTGTCGAACGACTGACTGTGGTGAACAACAAACATTCAAGGACGCGATTCTCGATAAATGCGAATCCCGCCAAGATGAACACGGGCTTCAGGTTAAGGCACGCGTACTCGGTGCAATTAGTGATTTGCATGCTGCAGACGCGAGATATCATGACGATTGTAGAAAATCTTTCATGTCAGCCCGATCTGTCTCAACCGCAGCGCAATCTGCGGAGCATATTATTGAAGTTTAACCCGCAATAATGTCTACAATTACGTCTATGAAACGTGACATGTTACACATCTGGAATTCAGTAGAAGTGCATAAGTTATACAAAGAGCATGGTGGCGAGCTCTGTTCTCGTCGAACATTATTGTCCAAGTTATCCGATATACTTGGTTCCGATATTTTGATTCTGTCTGGAGCTGGCTTCGCAAGTTTGATACTGTTTCGCAATAAAGCATCTATGGTGATCAATTTAATAGCCTCAGATGAAGACGACACCTCAGACGTGTCACTACAACGACTCGCCAAGACGATTTCTGAAGAATCTAAACAGTTATCATCCGAATGTAACACTTACCAAACTATTATGAACATTGATATTGCGCTCGAGTCTGTGAGTCCCACTCTATACTAATTACTGTCCAACATTTCTGAGAAACTAAACCATTCACTTCCGGGAGCTCTTATAGGAAACATGTTAACTAATGCTATCACCAAACGACCGACCCCACTTCAAGTAGCACTGGGCATACTAGTCAACCGTAAAAGTCTCATAAAGCATATGTATGGTTATGGTGTGACTTGTTCTTACGATGAAGTAAACAGGTTCAAGACATCAGCGGCAGAGGTAGCAGCTATTCATTCGCGAACAAGTTGGGTTGCAAATGCAAGCAGTGGCCTTGTTCAAGTTGTTGCGGATAATTTTGATGCCAACATTTCTTCGCAGAACGGACTTGTATCTACCCATTCCCTTGCAGTGCTTCTAACTGCTAAGGATGACATGACACAATCTACACGCCATGAAGAATCTACCATCAGGCGAGTGACCCATGACAAGATGCAATTACCTGTAGCTGAAGATGTTCCGGTTGAACGATACATAGGCCCTAAGAAGCCTGCGATGCCAACCAGTGAAGCAAAACGCAGCGTATTACCTCTCCGCATATTGGCCCACCAGTTGGTGCAGCTTGCAAGAACTCGCGATTTGGATTTCTCGTTCCTGAAGGCAATCGCATGCTCATCTGACCAGAATGTACCAGAGTTCGCTGGTTTCAATACGAAGCTCTGCAGAGAAAGTGGACAGGCTGTTCAACCAGCAACGAAGGCCATATATACACCACTAATCGATATAGATCCTGCCGACCACGACACAATGCTGACAGCTATGGTGGAGGGACAGCGCCTGACAAAGGATTGTGGGCAATCAATCACAGTTTTCATAACGATCAGCAACTTTACAGAGTTGCAGTTGATGTTACATGGGTGTATCCGCAGAAGTTCTCGCAGTTCATACCACGGTTGGGCGGGATGCACACATTGATGAGTTTTGTGGGATGCGTTGGGACACCTGATGGCGGACAGTGGTCTCCAAGATGTAATGAAGTCTGCGTTCGGGGGTGTCGCTCATATGCTCAGCGGAAAAAAGTTCCCACAACATATGAGGGCCTTTGGACTGGTCACTGAGGAGGTGCTTCGTCCAATCCTGCAGCAAGTGGAGACACACTGCCAGCTAATCGACACGTAAAAGCCCAACCACGAAGTTATGTGTCCAGAACCTCGTGACACCAGTCTTCATTATGATGATATTTGTCAGGGCTGAGCGTGAAGGAGACTGGCCTTTGCATCTTTTGGCTATGTCAGAAATGATACCTTACTCCATAGAAATATCCTTGACCGGTTCATGATGGGAGAACACGTGATGTGGCACTAGAAAGGATTATGGAACGGCATATGGTCTGATATGTTTATAGAGTCCACAATCATGCGTTACGGACATGGATTACATGGTATCATTGGAATTACGTTACAGCCATCAACACTGAACAAATGGGCATACAGCATGCATACCTGCAGTCGATTGATCCAAGATCTGACAGATATGTCAGATGGATACGCCGATACAGAGGTTGTCACACACAAGGAAGAGATGCCCTCGCGTATGCGTCTGGATGCTGCAGATAGAGCAAAGATAAGAGATAAGCTACAGGCATCCATCGATCCCATGAATCATACAGACCACTCTGATGGTGTCGTCAGTAGGTCAGAGAATGTGAACGCGCAAAATGCCGTGGAAATTGGACAAGCCCAGATGCGGTCATTCGAAGAAAGCCTGCCAACAGGATTTAATGCTGCTTTGTCCAAGAAAGTTGTCACAATGGCAGTGATGCGAAAAGTTCTCCGAATTGGGTCTACAGATATATGTGATGTTAACATCATATATTCGCGAGTCATGGGTTTGCAACATTCTCCTGAAATCAATGTACACAACATACTAAAGTATGAACTTGCGCCAGTCCCAAAATCAATGTTCGATGAAAATGGGGATATGCATATCTCAAAATCCAAGTCGACCCTGAAAAAGAACATACAAGTGGAAGTCTCCTTCAGACTGGGTATCCAAGCGGATGTTACTGTCGTTGGTGGGTACGCAATCCTGATACTGCATTGGCCCAATAGGGGAACTGTACATGATTTTGTCGATAATTTCACAGGTTACATCTTGGCGAAGAACAAGACATCTGATATATATGTGGTGTTTGACAGGTATCATGACTTCAGCAGCAAGAGTGGGACACGGTTTGCTAGAGCTGAAAGGCATGCAAGCATACGCCATAGGCTATCCATGAACACTCCACTGCCGCCGCAGAATGTGGTCTTAACTGTGAAGGAAAATAAAGTGCAACTTATTGACCTGATATGCCAACAGTTGACAGAGGCTGGACGAGGAAGTAAGAGCAAACACAGACTTGTCATTACTGGTTCCGATCCTACACCAGTAGACATACACCACCGAAATTTAACTGCCACGCAGGGACCTTCTCAACACACAAGAAGAGGCCGACGTCATTAAGATACACCAAGTTGCTCAGGTTGCTGAAGCTGGATCCCAGTGTATTAACGTTATCTCTGACGACACGGATGTGTTTGTTCTCCTTATGTACCACTTTTCGGAACTCAACATGCAGGGTTGATTAACCATGGAGGCAACCAGTGCAGGACGTGCATTGGTTGATATTGGCGCTACAGTAGAAAAACACAAATAAATCGTGAAATATTTACCAGCTGTACATGCCCTTACTGGCTGAGACACAGTGGCATAGTTGTGGGGTAGAGGGAAGGGAACTGCTAAAAAGACACTGGTTGCGGGCCGAGTTCTGCACTCACTTGGTGAAGAGAATGGCGCCATTACTGACATGATTGACGAAGCCACTGAATTTATCGCCGCATGCTATGGCAGCAAGAAGACGACTCGCATGTCTGATGTTCGGCAAGAGGTGTGGTCCACAAAGATGGCGAAACCAAAGCTCACGAAAACACCTGATCTGAAAGCTCTGCCAAACCACCACAGAGTCATTTGAGCAAAATGTACGGCGTGCACATATCCAGACAGCAATATGGAAGTCTGCAGCCAATTCAACACCACCATCCTTGGATCCAACCCAGTGTGGATGGACACGTGATGAAGCATCGAAATCACTTATTCCCATTATGCTGCCACCAAATGTCCCTCTCGCCCCTCCTGAGGTCCTGGAGATGATTCGATGTGGATGTTCCTCGCAGAGACCATGTTATACTGCGCTATGCCGCTGTACAGCTGCCAAATTATCGTGCACCATGTTCTGCGCATGCCGGGGAGAAACTGTTTGCCAAAACGATCGTACAAAAACAGCTGCTGCCTATGCTTCAGATGATGATTCTGATCATGATACTGAGTGAGATCAGAAGCACTACATACATACATACCTAAATTCAGTTGGTTTGGCATATATCATTGAAAATACCTTGTTTTGCAATGCTGACTAGTAACCATGATGTTCCAAACAGTCTGCGTGTATGACTGACTACATAGCGTATGTACAATGACATTGTGAAGAGTGTAGAAATGTGTGATTTCACGAGAAAGATCATTACATGTTATCAGTTCACATTGAATAGCCATCTAGTCATACACTGTGGCTCCACGTAGTTGAATGCACACCTTCAATTTTCTGAGTAACTTAAATTACAATGCAAATATGGAGATTCCGGAAGTGAAACAACACGAGAACACAGCAGTCAATACCATACCTCGTTACCAAACTTTTGAAATACATTACAGACGTTACACTGTCATAATTCAAGCGCGTGTGTGACGTCAGATTTGCACTGTGTCAGTTAATGAGAAAAAATCACGCACATACGTGAATTATACATTTTTACCACCATTGGCCATCTGTCCCCTTAGCCAGCAGTTTAGTATAGATACACTAAATTATGTTAAATATGGTATATTATACTGAATGAATATAAACATATGCCTTTTCGTATTTTATCATACGACCACGTGCACAGTGCCAGTGTATAGACATGTTGAAGTATCATGCAAGTATGTGCTAAATTGTGACTACTGCATATTTGGCACATTTCGCATGCATCCTGTATGAATCTAACTGAGAAAAGTATCCAACAACAGTAAATCCTTTGGTATAAAAGTAAGGATGCAATATGAGAAACAGATTAGCAAATTTTGAAAACTTTAGGCAGCCATCTTGGATTTATGTAAGTGCGGCAATAAACATGTGTACTGCATACATTGTTTCACACGTTGGTGTGTGCCACAGACTGTGAAGTAAAACGCATACAATTATATATGTATGTCAATATTGATTTTTGGCGGCCATCTTGACAATAAATAGCTGAGACAATGTTGAAAAGAGTCGAAAATGTTCCTAAACAAATCCACAGGTCCGAAAACCTGATTATACCAATGTATTAATTCCGACAAATAGCACTTGGAGCAATTAAATAAAAATAAATATTAAACTGGCAGCCATCTTGGATTTATGCAGATTATTAAAAATGCTCAAGGGTGCTGGAGTGGCACCCGGCGGAATATTTAATAGTATTGGTTGGTAATCACGAAAATGTAATAAAACTTTGTGCGGACCCTAATGCACGCTTTTCTTACTGACGCCCGGACTAAACTGGTGGAATAGTTACACAATTATACACTTGTTTAATTCCTATAAAGAACATTTGTGCCTACTGAGTGGGCATGTACCTTTAAAGTCCTCGGTGACCTTGACCTTGGGTGTTTGGGTGTGCGTCGTATGCGAAACAACGCAGCATCCATAGACAGACATTCTGGGCAAATATTATTGAAATTGGTGAAGGAGTTAAGGAGTTATTGAGAAAACATTAAAAACTTTACGCATTTGCCTTACAAACAAGGTGAATGTAAGTCGCCAGTGACCTTGGGCGTTCGGGCTTGGGCCATATATGTTTGAAATTGGTTAATGAGTTATTGAGAAAACATTAAAAACTTCAACGCATTTACTTACAAACAAAGTGAACATTAGTCTCCAGTGACCTTGACCTCGGGTGTTCAGGCTTGGGTGATATGCGAATCAAAGCACCATCCCTAGACAGACATTGTGGGCAAATATGACTGAAAGTGGTGAAGGAGGTAATGACCTTGACATTGGATGTTCGGGCATGGGGCGTATGCGAAACAAAGCACCATCCCTAGACAGACATTGTGGGAAAATAGTATTGAAGTTGGTGAAGGAGTTATTGAAAACTTAAAATGCATTTGGATTACGGATGGACGAACAGGGGTAAAACATAATGCTCCCCACCCCAGGCGCGTCGGAAGGCAGGTGACATTGGGGCCCCCTCGTAAAAATGGTTAATGACGCGAGAGCGCGAGTGCGCATCGTAGCGCTGGGGTTTTGAGGGTCCTCCCCAAGAAAATTTGGAAAACTCAGACGCAATTTGCCGGTACGATATTAGGGCCACACAACATCCACATAGCTTGCCGCCACGATCGTGACCCCTGCAGACCAAGCTTCGACGTCTCTGCATGCACCCCCACCCAATAAATTGGTGGGGGCATAATAAGTGGCTGTGACTGGATAAATGGGGATTATGGGATTTGTGGATATTCTGATCTTCTAGAGCACTACTGAGCCTAATAAGAATCAAAAGTGTATGTTAGAAGAATTGACTGAACGGCGAACAGTGTAGACCCTGATCAGACTGCACCAAAAAATGTGCAGTCTGATCTGGGATAACAGCCATAAACAACTTGTCTCCGGTCACAGCAACAGTGTTAGTCGTGAATTCATGACTGTCTTGATATACATTTCTGAGTCATGTTTTCATTGACTACCACAGTGTAGCCCCAGATAAGCCTGTGATGACTGATTTATGACAAAACATAAATTATTGCATTTCTGAGCAGTGGCATTTGTGATCACTAATGCAGCCAACCAGGTGTCTGGGACCCACTTGTCAGCACAGGCATTCGACGTGTTTTGGCTTTCATAGGTATAACTTTATATATATGAACTAGAAAATGTGTTCATAGAACACGGATGCCCCACATATCGCTTTGATAATAAATGAGGCCAAATTTACCCGAGCGTTAAAGTTTCGTGACGGACGGACGGGACGGACAGACAAGGGTAACACTAAATGCCCCCTCCACTATCGTGGTGGGGCATAACAATGCTTCGAACTTAGATTGGACACGACCTCGTATTAGTCGTATTAGAACAGATAATTTATGTAACAATTGGGATGTCAGTCTGTGACAATTCAGAGACACTGATGGATGGGGGTAAATTAATTTACACTATACAAATTATTTCCACATGAGAATAATATTGATCATGAATGAATTTACCAGTGGCGACAAAACTCTCCCCCAGTGCAAATAGTCTCCCCCACACGGCCAAATCCTGCGAGTCGTCCTCCTCGCTGTAGAAGCCGTCCGTGACATCCTGTGTCGGCAGGCAGTCCATGTCTGTGAATTGTTACCACACCGGGATATTACTTCTGATCGGATTTGGGTGTTTTGAAAATGTTTATTTTATGTGATATGTGCAATTGCAATTGTCATCAAAACAAATTGTTGCTCAGACAAGTTTACACGTTGGTAAAATGCCGAAGGTCTCCGAAGCTGCCGATTGCCGTACCTGATTGGAGCGACCGATTTCTTTCTTTGTGTGTATCGTAAAAAATGTCTATATGAAAATGTGTGAGATTAACACTACAAAACAGGAAATAATACATTAGCTAAAGTTACTAAAATTGTATCAAAATCTTGTAATTAAAGCAAAATCCAAGTTCCATGAATGTTGTTGCAAATTTTCAAGTAAACCAACCAACCAACCAACCTACCAACCAAACCACCAACCAACCAACCAACGGTACCAGGTGCGGATCCAGGATTTCGGGTTAGGGGGGGGCGTAACTAGTTTGCAATACTTGACTATATTATCGAACGCGGTAGCGGGGTCTGGGAGAATTTCCCCCCCCCCCCCCCCCCCCCAGGATTTTTTTTGAAATCTACATCGCATTTCCTGCGTTCTGGCGCATTTTGGAGCAAAACAAATCCCAATAAATTCACAACACGAACGTCGAAACGTGCCTTGTAACTTGTAAAAAATCTTTACTCGGCGAATTTTAGGGGTGCGGCGCCAACCAAACTTAGCCAACCAAGCATTCATAACCTGGCCAAGAAACCAATCAATGAGTGAATCAAACGAGCAATTAATTAATCTACCAATCAACTAACCAGCCGATCAATTACCAACTTGTAAATCTACCAACCAATACACCAAGCAACCAACCAATATATCAACAACTGTTCAATAAACCAATCAACCGCTTGTAAGTCGATCAAAGATTCATAAATGAATCAATCAAGCAAACAAGCGAGTATATAAGCATACACTTGTAGCAGTGGCGAGTGGAATACTTCTTAATGGTGCGAGTTTGTACCAGTATGAATGTGTATTATAGATGTATATATATATATTACTTTCAAATTATCGTGCATATGATGGTTTCTTTTAGAAGAATACTGAGGTCGTGATTAGGAATACTTTTCACTACGCCGGTCTTCTTCTATCAACCACCATGAAACACTCTATCAGGCGCGGATACAGAAATAATTGCAGGGGGGGGGGGGGGGAGGGTCTGCAATTACAGGTAAAGTAGGGGGGTCCTCCCCCAGGAAATTTGTAGATGCTAGATCGCCGCAGATGCGATTTCCTGACACCTAGGCCACGAAAAACGTCATCCAACTATTCGAGTATTGTAGATTTTCGTCTTTATTTTGCCGGGAGCAGCCGGGGGTGGACCCCCCACGCGGGGTGGCCACCCCCCCCACCCCCCCACCCCCCCCCTGTATCCGTGCCTGTCTATATATTATGTATCTTGTTCCGTTTGTAATATTACTGCCATGCTCTCATTCAATGAGGAAATAAAGAATACTACTACTGTTGCATGCTCTGACAAATACGTATGGGTTTATTTTCTGTTTGTCAGATCAAGGTCTTTTTCTTCTATTAAACATACATGGATAAACTATTATATTTGTTTTAGTATTTCCACTATGTGTACGATTGTATGTTGTGTATTATATACGTGTAACAAAGAGCATTACAGAATAAACAAAATGAATGCGCCATTGAACTAAGATGCCAGTAGCCTACCTATATATATATATTCCAACAAATGCAGGCTCTATGAAAAATGAAAAAAAAACATTGATACAAGTAAATGTGACAACATTGGTACAGCCTTGGAACGGTGAGTGATTAACTAAAACAATATAACCCTATAGCCATACGGCACTTGTAATATTAATGTACATGGATATTTTTTGCTCATAGTCGTGTTCAGTGTTTATCATGGATCTCACGATTTTATCTTTGGACAATTCTTTTTTTCGTGTGAAACATTATTTAGTGTGTTGTAATATTCTAAATTCACTGGGTGAAAAGAAAATGGCACACAGTAACCTTGCATGATAGGTCTGTGAGTAGAGTTCAACTAAATATGTGGATGGACGGGCGATCGGCATGTTCAGGCAAATGAACGGACATAAAGAAAGATAGACGTATGCGGGTGTGTGTGCGAAAGCAGGGATTTACAAAAGGATAGCAGATGGATAATGGCTAGATTGATGGATGGAAAGACTGATATGCGCACGGAAAACATGGCAAACTATGAACTACTGTCTGTTTCACGAAAAACTTCCCAAATTTTACGGCCATACAAACAATGCAATAATTATATATTTGTTGGATAATGTTAAATTTTATCAACATTTAAAAATGAGCCTACCCAGCTAACTTAACATTTTATATCAGCCCGATAGCGGCCCAATATGGGTTTCAATATCGGTCCAATATAGGCAAACAATATCGGCCCGACTGAAAAGTATACTTTTTATTTTGTGAAATTTGGTAAAATATTGAATTTATTACGAAAAATGAGTTCTCTATGTGAATTTAACATGGGGGGGAAAAAGAGGTGGAGAACCTGGAGGAGGAGTTGAGAAACGAAACATTTTGGAAATTGATTCCGAAATCTTAGCTAGATAGCTTGGAAATTATCTAACTAAGAAAACAAAAGTTACATTTGGAAAATCGGTACACTATTTCTGAAATTAGATAGAAAAAAAATCCCCCTGTTAAATCCCTATAGAGATCTTCACTCTATCAATATTGGACCAAATTTTACGAAATAAAAAGTAGGCACATTCTTAAATTTTGCTATCATTTAATATTATCGAAAAATATATATTTGTTTGCATTATTTATATAGCCGTACAATTTGGGCAGGTTTCGTGAAACAGACAGATAGTATATGCATATAGTTCAACTGCATGTATGGACGTATGGGCGTGTGTGTGTGGATAGGCGATTTTTGTCAGTTGGTGAAATAATAGATATACAGTTGTATGAATGGACATAATATTCAAAGACTGGTGGTGGATTGCTATGCTATAAACTATTTCCATTTAGGGACAGAATTAAATTGTTTTCTAATTAATAACTTTCGTTTCTTCTAGCTGTATTTAGTTTCAATAGCAATACATTCGCTTGAATTGCCCACTTTCGGTTTGTTACAAGTGTAGAATTACACGCGAGTACACAGCGAGACACGACAGCAATTTAGTGATTTAATTTCTGCAATTTCCCACCCAGAATATCCACATCTATTGTTTACGATGGAGGAGGCGACGTCTGTACCGGCTCTGGCGGTGACGGCGGCGGTCGGCGCTGTGGTTCTACTGCTCATTCTGCTGTGCAACATCGGCAGGAAGGCACCGGAACCCGAGGAGGAAACGAGTGGTAGGCCATGGGCGAATTCTGTTCTGGTGCTGGAACTGTTGTGTAACTGGTGACAATGATGAATTGGTTCAGGTTCCGTTTGCACCGATCATTATCCCGCCCCTCTCTGTCAATCAAGGTCCGCTACCTTGCTACAAATTGACAGGACCTTTGTGTTATACTTTAAAATATGTGTACCATAAGTGTGTCTTGCACAATCCTTGTGAAATTCATGTAAAATAAAAGCCTAAAAAACACACCACTGAATACAGTGCTCCAGATAAGGCATACATTTGTGTACAGTACAGATTTTGTTACTGAATATGCATTGATTTTAAAAATTAAAAAAGTTGAAAATACTCTGTGGCATAAGTTGAAATGAGCAGCAAAAATGTTCTGGAGCGGGTATGCCAACACTCGCGCAGTGCCAATGCTCACATTATTACAATTTGTGACAACTTAATGTTGAAATCATCTTCATTGTCATGTTTTGTGCCTGAACTATTTATACATGTATCATTTCGCCATTTTGACCAACTGTCATGTGACTTAGAGATCAGATGACATCTCTTGCAGGCGATATTTCACTTTGATTTGAACTATCAACAACTCTTGCGAGTAAGTTCTCTTGTTTCTTACGAAACTTGTTAAAATGCACTGTTTATAACACAAAAATAAAATAAGCAACAGAGCTCCAGATAAGCTGCGTATTTGCTTAAATACCCAATTAAAATTGCCTAAACCCCAATTGAAATCTTAAGTTGCAATCTTAAAGCAATACAAAATTTATGGTACATTTATCATGCTGCCGAAAACAATAAACAGACCACAACTATAGCATATTTTTCTTATTTTCCATGAAATCACATCTTGGTATTTCATTTGAATGAAATGCCAAGACATGTTTTCATTTAGAAGAAAACTATGCAATAATTGTGGTCTGCTGATGTGTAAACAGTAGTGTGATTTTATTTTACCGAATTAAAATTTTGAAATACCCAATTGCTTCAGAAATGATGGGAGTGACGATACTCAATTGCTAATTCCTTATCTGGAGCACTGAAACATGGACTTTGAAATGGTGGTCAATACTCTTTAGACACAAAGCTTATCTGGAGATCTTTCTGAATAGTTGCCGTGTTGCTGAGATGTTTGTAAATCTGATAAAGAAATGATCAGCACTTTACAAACGACATCACCACCATGGCGTAAAGAACTAAAGACTAAGGAAATCTCATGATATATAAATACTATATTAATTCCCTCATTCAAAGATCTACATGTATATTCAATACACCTATTAATTTCCAGACGAAGCAAGCAAGAGCAAGGCAGACAAGCAAGAGAAGCAGCAGCCAAGCAAGAAAAACAAGCAGACTGTGAAACCCCGCAAGACACAACACACATTCTCTCACAAATGGCTGGCGAGTTCCCTGAAGGGTCACAGTGCTCCGATTCTCGACCTCGATGTCAGCCCCAATGGGAAGTGGGTCATCACCGTTGCTGAAGGTATATGCAGGCATTAATCCATTGAAGTCTATGGATACAGTACATTTTGTCGCACCCACTTGCGGACAGCGCCATATGGTCAGGACATTGGCGTACGTATGTGCGTCTGAGTAAGCTTTTTTGGATTTGGGTTCAAGTTTTTGAGTACTATCAAATGCCTCGGCGGGTGCGACATCTATTTTATTGAAAAAAAATCAGATTATTTCTCCATAAAAGTGTATTTTGTTGCCATTCATTTCAACTGTCTCTCAATGAGACGGTTCAAATGAGTGGTAACAACATATACTTTCGGACATATATAGAGAAAATAGCAACGTACCAAAAAAATATTAAGAATTTGCCAATCTTCATACATGTCATAATTATGTCATGTCGTAAAATTATCTGTTTGAGATAGAAAATCTAACATTTGTGGTGATTTAATACAATTCTTCTTGAACTTTCACTGATTCCATAAGAAACTCAGCATAGCATTTTTGTCGCGCACACTTGCGGACAGCTCGATATATAGTCGACACATTGGCATGCGTACGTTTGTCAGTACGTGCATCCGGGTTAAAGTTTTTGGAGTTTATTCAAGTACCATTTTTAGCTCGACTATTCGAAGAATAGCGAGAGCTTATGTAGTCACCGTCACGCCTTGGTTAAGGTTTTTAGTCAAGCTTGTATATGGAATACTCCTGGCCCTACATCCACCATACTTGGACAACTTCATCTCCTAGTGATGTACATCAGCAACCCCTGACCTATATTTGACCTTGACCTACATTTAACCTTGAATTACTTAGTTAAGGTTAAGGTTTTTAGTCAACCTTGGTTAAGGTTTTTAGTCAAGCTTGTAGATGGAATACTATTGTGCATACAGACACCATACTTGGATAACTTTTTCTCATAGGGATGTACATCAATAACCCCTGACCTATATGTTACCTTGACCTACATTTAACCTTGAATTACTTATTTCCCCTTGGTTAAGGTTTGTACTCGAACTTGGTTAAGGTTTATAGTCAATCTTTGTATATGGAATACTCCTGGGCCTACAGCAACCATACTTGGACAACTTCATCTCCTTGTGATGTACATCAATAATCCCTGACCTATATTTGACCTTGACCTACTTTTACCCTTGGATTACTTAGTTATTTCCCCTTGGTTAAGGTTTTTAGTCAAGCTTGTATATGGAATACTCCTGGGCCTTCAGCAACCATACTTGGAAAACTTCATCTCCTAGTGATGTACATCAATAACCCCTGACCTATATCTGACATTGACCTACATTTAACTTTGAATTACTTAGTTAATTTCCCTTGGTTAAGGTTATTAGTCAACCTTGGTTAAGGTTTTTATGCGGGCCGCGGCCACCCTCTTTGTCGACAACCTTCTTTCTTCTTCATCGACAACGAGTGCGGGGCACAAGTTTCTTTGTCGGATTTACAGATGTCAAGGGAAATAAATCTGGTAGTTCAATAAATTGTATATTACATGTTCTACCAAAAATGTGAAGAAAATAAATGCTACCAGAATCACGGTAAATCAATGTAAGATATGTTCAACCAAACCAGGCCTGGCAGTCAACTGACCACTAATTTCATTCTTGCATTGAATATTTCCTAATTATACAAAAATGTGCCAATTATTAAACCCCGCCATATGAAGTATGTCGAGGGTATATAGTTTTCGTATGTCAATAATATTTTCATCAATGTTTTTGTTTGTCAGTCCAGGTGGCGGGCGGGCGTATCCGTGAGGCTTTGCTAACTTGCTGTAGTTGCAAATGTTTCCCTTGCAGACCGGTCAATCATGCTGTGGTCAACCAAGGAATTTGAGAAGAAGGAACATAAATTTATCCGTGGCAACGTTGAGCTTGACCATGCTACCAGGGTCCAGTTCAGTCCCGATTCCAAGTAAGGTGGCACACAATAGCAATACAGGGCTCCAGATAAGGAATTAGTAATTGAGTATTGTCACACCATCATTTCTGAAGCAATTGGGTATTTCAACATTTTAATTGGGTAAAATAAAATCACACTACTGTTTACACATCAACAGACAGTAATTATTGAATAGTTTGCTTCGAAATGAAAAGATGTCTTGGCATTTCATTAGAATTGTCTAATGAAATACCAAGATGTGTTTTCATGGAAAATAAGAAAAATATGCTATATTTGTGGTCTGTTTATTGTTTTCTGCAGCATGATAAAGGTACCACAAATTTTTAATTACATCTTTAAGCAAATACGCAGCTTATCTGGAGCCCTGGCAATAAATTAACTCATTACATTCATTATACACCTGTATCACAGATTGAAATTTAAAATGTTAATGTGATTGAACACATTCCAAACATGTACTCAAATATATCTGGCTCATAGAAACAGCTGAGTAATTTGGATTTCAAAAAGTTCACATAACGTCGCACAACGTAACGTCAAAACGCGGGAAAACATGTCATTGTATAACTATTCATGCGCACATCACAATTCATTGATTATAATTTCAAAAATAGACTAAATGTGCATATATATCCGCCGTGGAAGTGTAATAAATAGGATATTACATCGTACATGTTTGAATAGCGGAAATAATACACTCGTGTCCGTCGGCGTCCGTGCAAGCAACTCGTTCGCTACGCTCACTCGTTGCTTACACGGAAGCCGATGCACACTCGTGTATTATTTCCCGCTATTCAAAATTTACGATGGAATATCCTCTATATCTCCTCTGAAATGTATTATGTCAGATACAAATACTTGTTTATATTGCAATGATTACATGGATCATTACGTATTATTCATTACATGTATTTATTACATTATCACAGCCATTGTTTTTTTGAAAATAATATTTTAATTCATTCAGTAAAAATAATAAGTTAAGGTAATCATAAATTGAAAACTAGAAAAAGTCGATGGCGCGCCTTTGTTACTGTACCACATAGGACCAACAAACTTTCACAGCTTCATAACCAAGGGGTGCCCACCACATATCACTATCCAACATGTTACCTTTTTTTTAACTTGACCCATTTTTTCCGCGCAGTCGACTTTCAATGTTAACTTTTCGTGTTTACGTCCATTTCTTTGGTACTCTACCACATAGGACCAACAAACTTTCACAGCTTCATAACCAAGGGTTGCCCACCATATATCACTATTCAACATGTTACCTTTTTATGTAAAATTTATGAACTTAACCCATTTTTTCAGCGCAGTCGACTTAGCCATTTTCAATGTTAAGTTTTCGCGTTTACAATGTAGTTTTCGTGTTTAAGTCCATTTCTTTGGTACTGTACCACCTAGGACCACCAAACTTTCACAGCTTCATAACCAAGGGGTGCCCACCACATACAACTTCGGCATTTTGGCATACGTACGTCCGTGTGTCCGGTTAAATTTTTTTGATTAAGCTTTTTCCATCTACTATATCTCTTTTTTAGTGTCCATGCCTCGCCCCAAAGCGCGACATACAGGCCACGGCCATTTAGTCTACAAAAAGTGGGTATAATTATGTTATCCAAGTGTCTATGCTTGGAAAAAACCTGGCCTTCGTAGCTTTGCCTCATTTCTTGTTGTAATTCCGTTCGTTTGTCCGTACCACAGGTGATGGTGAAAAAATAATCTGATAATCTCTCGTTGTAATAGGCAATCATCTATCACAGTCAAATAAATACTACCTGTGCTCATGCCTATGTCAAAGTTACAAATATGAGCAATGTGTGGGTGAGACTACGTGTTCCCTCCTGTCATGTGACCTGTGTATATATTACAGGGCATT
Organism: Conchocele bisecta; assembly: GCA_029237695.1. Lineage (NCBI taxonomy): Eukaryota > Metazoa > Mollusca > Bivalvia > Lucinida > Thyasiridae > Conchocele > Conchocele bisecta. The sequence goes on from CM055277.1 coordinate 81,770,414, forward strand.
TATCGTCAGCCTGGGCAATGCGAATGCTGTGCGTGTGTTCCGTATTGGCAAGAAGGAGGACGGAAGTCCTGGCAATATCGTGGCTGCTCTCGACTTTCAACAGGTGACAAAACAAGACTTTATAATTATTGTTTGCCCTAGTTTCTCGACCAATGACAGCACAGCATTTCATCTCAATTAATCATATATTGCGACGCTTTCACCAATATCTATTAAATTAATAATTAAATGTTTCAATTCGAAGACGGTTGTATTTAGAACCAGACGCCCTGTGACATAATTTTTCGTGGCGCAAACCTTGTCACTGTGTGTCCACGATCGATTCGATGTCAAACCGCCAATAGCATAGTAGTATCACTATTTGAAAGCACGTTTGGGCCAACAATAAGAGACTGGGCCAACAATAAGAGACTTATAGTTCACATATTGAATTTTTGATAAACTAATTGCTCAGAAATCAATATATTAACTATTACATTTTGCTTGTCCTCCGGTACAAAACATATAATAAAACAATAAATATGTAGTTGGCGCTTCAGTACTATTCACACTGTAAAGTGCTGGTTTGGATCTGCGATGTACGTTGGTTGCACATCTAGGCTTGTGATCAAACTGCATGTGCTGCACAAGTGTCAACACAGGCAAGTTGAAAGGTACAGCTGGGCAGAGCTCCAGATACGGTGCGTATTGGTGTATTTTACACACTTATTTTAGCAGAATACTCTTTGATCATCAAAAGTGAGAGTACAAATTACTCACAGTATAAATGTGAAAATACTGTAATAAAGTTGAAAATTTACTTAGTTGAGCTGTCTAAGCTTTTGATTTTCATGGACAAATAAAAACATATTGTAAATTTACCGCAACCTTATACTCGGTATAAATCCCAACCATCAAGTGCAGGAGTGTGTAACGTAAAAATTTTCGCAGTTATGCCCCTTTTTCGACTCTGAAAATGTTTTTCCCTTGTCCGGCGAACTACTTCTACAGTTTTTGGCTGATTCTTTTCCTACTCGGTATACATCCCAACCATCAAGTGCAGGAGTGCGTAACATAAAAGTTTTCGCTGTCCTCCCGGTTCATCTGCAGTTATGCCCCTTTTTCGACTGAAAATGTTTTTCCCTTGTCCGGTGAACTACTTGTACAGTTTTTGGCCGATTCTCTTCATACTCGGTTTTTTCCAATCACTCACTCAATGATTGCTGTTTTATTCATGAATGCTCAACAGCAATGACAAACAATTTTTTGTTTTCAGATATTTTAAAACATACCCATTAGTAGTGAAAATATGTACTGTAATAAAGTTGAATATTTGCTTTAATAGTTGAGCTGCAAAAAGCAAACAGTCCAGCTGAAATAAGTGAATGTTTAAATTTGTTAAATGTTTTGATCATTTGTTCCCTACTTAATAATAAAGGAAATCAAAAATTAATTTGTAAAAGTAAAATATACATTGCATTTGAAATCTGGAGGTATGATACTCTTTAGATACAAAACTTATCTTGAACTCTGTACCTGAGAATATTTTTTGCTGCCTTCGAATCAGTGTCTGGCACGAAGTGGGTTAACCCTTTCACCCATAAATAACTGGAATGGATTACTCTAAAAGTAAAATATGCATTGCATTTGAGGGGATACTACTCTTTAGATACACAGCTTATTTGGAGCTCTGTGAAGTCACATGACCTGTTCCGTGTTACAGAAACACAAGACTGACATTATACACATCGGCATCTCCAGTAACGGGAAGTTCATCATGACGTGTTCAGGGGACACGACTCTCATTGTCTGGTCAATCAAGGGCGACATACTCCAGGAGATAGACACTCACCACATGAACACCACATTCGCAGCTGTGTCGCCGTGTGGACGATTTGTCGCATCCTCAGGTAAATATGAGACATGCCATGGGATTTTGTACCTTCGGACATCTGCGTTATTTCATAAAATACATTTACAAAATTTCCAGAGTACACATGTACTCTGCAAATCTTGTCGAATTTTTACGCCATTTACAGAAAATATTGTAATTTTTTTAAACATATTTTCTGAAATTACGCAGATGTCCGAAGGTACAAAATCACATGGCATGTCTCATATGTTTGCTGAGAGAATGGCTTATTGTATTTGTGGTTGGTATGGCACGACACGAACAATACATTCACCACCATGTGGACGATGTGTCGCATCTCAGGTACTTACCGTAAATTGACCGACGATTTATAGTGTTTCTGGTCGGTATGGCCCCTTGGCTGCTAGTATTCTATAATGATAATGGCAGATTCCATGAACAACACACCCACCGCCGTGTGGACGCTTTGTCGCATCCTCAGGTACTTGTGAGGCAAGCTGTGTACCTATGAATATGTAGGATTTTTCATAAAAGATATTAAAAGAAACTTAAAGTTGACAAAATTTGTGTAGCAAATGCAGAATTTTAGTGGGGACATAGTGTTAGTCCATGTACAAATGTACGTGCGTGCGAATGTATGTTAGTAGCACATTTCATATTTCAATAACTTATGAACCGCTTCACCTATTTTGATAATATTTGGCAACAGTGTGTGTTTAGGGATGATGCTTTGCATATGACCCACGTCCGACCGCCCATGGTCAAGGTCACTGAGGACTTTGTTTTTTTAGTATCAAGGCTGCTGGCGAGGGGATTAGCCATGTAATAATGATGCCCTTGTTTCAGAAGTATCTGTTGTTATCGAGACTGTTCAAATGCGTGGTAACAACATATACTTTGTTGAGAAATAGGAAAAATAGAAGAGAAAGTATTTAAAAATGTATGCATATAAGCCTATTCCGAGTTTAAAGTGTTAACTTTCAGATTTGCCTATTAAATTCAATTGTTATTTTCTTGATAATTTCGTTTTACACCGGAGGTTGAAAAAAAATATCTGTTTAATTATTTCCACTTTGTTTTATTGTTTTTTATGCCCCACCACTATAGTGGAGGGGGCATTTAGTGTTTCCCATGTCTGTCCGTCCCACGGTCAAAGTTTCTGTTTGAGCTTGTTCTTCAATAGAATTAGGCCTACAGCCACCATACTTAACTCTTTGCATGCTAGCGGTGAAAATATCCGCCAAACGAATTAGGAGTATATGTTTTATTTCTCTCTGTAAATATGTCTTGAAATTTCATTAGAATTGAGTCCTCGGGACTCAATTCTAATGAAATTCCAAGACATATTCATGATATTTACGGGGAGAAATACAAGAAAATAAGATGAATTTTTGTCCGCAAGTTATGAACTATTTATAGCCCACAAGCTTCCCAGCATGCAAAGAGTTGAACACTAGCATGAATGAGGCAGTGATGTGCACCACAACCCATAGCTACAATGATTTGCCTCCGATATGTGTGTCTACCCAATGGAGAGATATTATAGCGGGGCAGCAATTTTGTTTCTAAGCAACCCAATGTGAAACAAATGACCCATTTGTGTGATGTTGACCTACAATTGCAATATTTACATTTAGTGTTACCCGTCCATCCGTCACCAACATTTTAACTCGTAAAACTTTCAAACCGTACTAGCTACTGACCTGAAACTTGGTATGTAGCTTCCTTATGATGTGTAAATGCGCAAAGTTTATTTCGATCTTTGATTCGACCCCCGGGTCATATATTATCTCCCCCTTTTCAACTTAGAATCTCCCAATTTTGCCTTGTAACTCGTACTAGCTACAGGCCTGAAACTTGGTATGTAGCTTCCTTATGATGAATAGATGTGCAAGTTTATTTTGAATCAACCCCCGGGTCATGGATTATCTGCCCCTTTTCGACCCAATGTGAATCAAATGACCCCTTTGTGTGATGTTGACCTACAATTGCAATACATGTACATGTATTTACATTTAGTGTTACCCGTCCGTCCGTCATCAACCTTGTGTAAAACTTTCAAACCGTACTAGCTACAGACCTGAAACTTGGTATGTACCTTCCTTATGATGTGTAGATGCGCAAAGTTTATTTCGATCTTTGATTCGACCCCCGGGGCATAGATTATCTCCCCCTTTTCAACTTAGAATCTCCCAATTTTGCTTTGTAACTCGTACTTGCTACAGACCTGAAACTTGGCATGCAGCTTCCTTATGATGAGTAGATGCGAAAGGTTTACTTCGATTTTTGATTCGACCCCGTGTCATGGATTATCTCCCCCTTTTCGACTTAGAATTTCACCATTTTGCCTTGTAACGTGTAAAACTTCTAAACTGTAATAGCTGGAGGCTTCATGCTTGGTATGTCCATGTAGCTCCTTTATGGTGTGTAGAGGCACAAAGTGAATTTCTATTTTTGCTTTGACACTGGGCCATGGATTATCTCCCACTTTTGGACTTGGAATTTTGCCTTGTTTACTATCAAAGCCATATGTGGGGTATCCTTGTTCTATGAACACATTTTCTAGTTATGCATGTAATTTAATGTTAATTCTGTTAGTTTGTTCCATTGTAGGGTTTACGCCGGACGTGAAGGTCTGGGAGGTTGCATTCTCTAAGGGGGGAGATTTCCAGGGTGTGAAGCGGGCGTTTGAACTGAAAGGTCACAGTGCGGGCGTCTACAGCTTCGGCTTCAATAATGATTCCACAAGGTACATTAGAACGTCTCTAAACTGGGCACACATAAATCCGCAGCCTGTTTAACCCTTTGAACCCGAAAGCCCGCTATGGCGGTTTATGCAAACAGTGCATAACGAGCCGTCTCATCAGGATCAGCACTTTTTTAAAGTAATTTTCATAAATGGACTAGTCTGAAAATCATTTTGTGACTCTTGGATTGGTTGCAAAATTTACATATCAAAATCCATTCAAGTTCCATCGGGGTGAAAGGGTTAATTGTCTCACTCACATTAGTGGAAAATCACTGTGTAGCGGATTTTACGGAAATCTTCATTAGTTGTCTTCCTTACAACATATGAAACTTGCCACTTTACCTGTCATTTAGCCAGCGATATTTACATGTGCATGATTTGTTCATATATAAACCATTCCACTAATATATGACAGGAGCACATATACATTACTCATCTTATGTTCCCCTGCATATGACGTCAACTCTATACTTATTAGAGAAATGGGGATTTGTGGCCAGTGTAGCTCCTGATCAAAACGCACATTCCTGTAGCCTGATAATGATCTGTATTGTTTGTTAGAAGCATGGCGGATGTGTCATTGATGGCATGGCGAACAGCGCAGATTCTACCGGTGTGGATGCACAGTCCAATTAGGGTGATTCCAAAATTAAACGTGGGGGGGGGGGCGCACACCCAAATTATTTATTGATGGGTGGTGGGGTCTGCATGAAATTAAAATGTATGGGTGGTTGGGTCCACAGGAAATTCTAATTGATGCATGGTGGGGGCCAGTGAATAACAGTAATTATTTAAAACTGCAAAAAATTAATGGTGATATCGGTAATTACCATACGTCTCGTCAGAGACATAGAATACAGAGATTGGCAGGTTCCTATTAATGCTATTTATTGTACTAAATTTCAGGTGAAATTGAGTTTTCCGCATACATTACATGCACATACGTACGTAGAACGCAATTCGAACTAGCATGCTTTTATAAATATGTGCGTACGTACATGTAGAACGCAAATCCAACACGCATGCTGTCTACACATGCATGGGCAAATCGTATTTCCAAAAGCGGAAGGCGAGATCGAGATCGCAAATACGCGAGATTGTAACATAAAAAAAATATAATCTTGTTTAAACGTAAATGTCAGTCGTCACGTAGGCCATTTCAGTTTACCGCGCGTTATGTCAGCTGTTATTCTAAGTACGTATGGTCGCTCGTTATAGTCAGTATTGTTATTGATGGGTGGTGGGGTTGACATATTTTTAGCTCACCTGAGCGAAGCTCATGTGAGCTATTGTTACCGCAATGTGTCGTCCGTCCGTGAACATTTTCAAAAATCTTCTCCTCGGTAACCATTGGGCCTATAGTCACCAAACTTCATGGTCATGGTCCTTAGGTAGGAGGATTACAAAATTGTTAAAATGACATCATTACGTAATCCAAGATGGCCGCCGTCTAAAAATAGCAAGAATCTTCTTCTCAAGAACTGCCAACCGGATTTCGATAAAACATGGTAGGAATGATCGATGTACAATGCTCTTTCAAAGTTGTTAAAATGGTGACCCCGGGTCAAAAATGGGCGTGGCCCGTGGGGTCAAATTGGGGTCAAATTTTATTGTTGACCGAATATGGTCATGTCATATATCAAATCGAAGGTATCAACGAGGCGATCACTCTGGTGCATTTTTTTATCGAAATCGGATGGTTATGTCCTCCAAGATGGCCGCCGAAAGGTAAAAATGTCGTTCTTTTATTAGAGATTTCAAAATTCCAAACTTAAAATTTATGGTCCATGGGTGAAGCCTTTTCAGATTTGTTAAAATGGAGGTCATCGCTAATCCAAGATGGCCGCCGTCTAAAAATAGCACAAATTCTTAAAAACTCTTCTTCTCAGGAACCGCAAGTTGTTAAAATGGTGACCCCGGGGTCAAAAATGGGCGTGGCCCGTGGGGTCAAATTTTAATTTTGGCCGAAGATGGTAATGTCTATATCAAATCGAAGGTATCAAAGAGGCGATCGCTCTGGTACATTTTTTGTCGAAATTGGATGGTCATGTCATCCAAGATGGCCACCGAAAGGTCAAAAGGTCGTTCTTTTATTAGAGATTTCAAAATTATTCTTCACACGAACCGCTTGGCCCATGGTGGCCAAACTTCAGTTATGGTCCATGGGTGAAGCCTTTTCAGATTTGTTAAAACGGAGGTCGTCGCTAATCCAAGATGGCCGCCGTCTAAAAATAGCACAAATTCTTAAAAAATCTTCTTCTCATGAACCGCCAGCCAGATTTCGACGAAACTTGGTAGGAATGATCGACGTAGAATGCTCTTTCAAAGGTGTTAAAATGGTGACCCTGGGGTCAAAAATGGGCGTGGCCCGTGGGGTCAAATTTTATTTTTTACCAAATATGCTCATGTCATATATCAAATTGAAGGTATCGATGAGGTGATTGCTCTGATGCAATATTTGTCGGAATCGGATGATTAATTCGTCCATGACCCAAAAGGTCCATTTATTCAGGATTTTTAATGTATTTTTCTCAGGAACCACATGGCCGATGCTGGCCAAACTTCATAGTAAGTTAAGATCCTTGGGTGAAGCATTGTCAGATTTGGTAAAATGAGAGTTATCGCTGAATCCAAGATGACCGCCATCTAAAAATAGCACAATGTTTTTAAAACACATATGAACTCAATGTCACATTCTCCTCTGGTGTTCATGGAGTCAGGTGAGCGAATTAGGGCCATCATGGCCCTCTTGTTTTTTTATGGTTTGGTGGTGGGACTGGCTTTTTTAGCTCACCTGAGCAAAGCTCATGTGAGCTATTGTTATGGCAAAGTGTCCGTCGTCCGTCCGTGAACATTTTCAATCATCTTCTCCTGAACTGCTGAGCCGATATTGGTTAAACTTCACAGGGATGATATATGGGTGATGCCATTTCAGATTTGTTAAAATGGAGGTCATCGACAATCCAAGATGGCCGCCATGGAAAAGTAGGTCAAATTCTTAAAAAATCTTCTCATGAACCGCCAGGCCGATTTCGACGATACTTGGTATGAATGATCGATAGTTAGCGCTGTTTCAGATTTGTTCATATGGTGGCCCGTGGGTCAAAAATGGGCGTCGCCCGAGGTGTCAAATAGGGGTCAAATTTTATTTTTAACCGAATATAGTCATGTAATATATCAAATCGAAGGTATTGATGAGACAATCACTCTGGAACATTTTTTGTCTAAATCATATGATTACGTCATCCAAGATGGCCACCGATAGTTCAAATGGTCATTCTTTTACTAAAGATTTCAAACGTCTTTTTCTTGTAAACTGCTTGGCCGATATTGGCCAAACTTAACTGTAATGGTCTGTGGTTGAAGCCTGTTCATTTTTGTTAAAATGGAGGTCATCACCAAATCCAAGAATGCCGCCGTTGAGAAGTAGGTCAAATTCTTAAAAATCTTCTTCTCACGAACCGCCAGGCCGATTTCGACGATACTGGGTATGAATGATCGATTGTTAGCGCTGTTTCAGATTTGTTCATATGGTGGCCCCTGGGTCAAAAATGGGCGTCGCCCGAGGGGTCAAATAGGGGTAAATTTTATTTTTAACCGAATATAGTCATATAATATATCAAATCGAAGGTAATTGACGAGACGATCACTCTGGATAATGTTTTGTCTAAATCAGATGATTACGTCATCCAAGATGGCCACTGATAGTTCAAAAGGTCATTCTTTTACTAAAGAGTTCAAACGTCTTTTTCTTGTGAACTGCTTGGCCGATATTGGCCAAACTTAACTGTAATGGTCTGTGGGTGAAGCCTGTTCATTTTTGTTAAAATGGAGGTCATCACCAAATCCAAGATGGCCGCCTTTGAGAAGTAGGTCAAATTGTCAAAAAATCTTCTTCTCACAAACCTCCAGGTCTATATCAACGAAACTTGGTAAGAATGATTGATAGTTACCGCTGTTTCAGATTTGTTTGTATGGTGGCCCCTGGGTCAAAAATGGGTGTGGCCCGAGGGGTCAAATGGGGGTCAAATTTTATTTTTGACAGAATATGGCCATTAATAGTATTGGATCCGGATCCAAATATATAGGTATTATCGGATCGAATGTATCGACGAGACGATCACTCTACAGCATGTTTTGTCTAAATCAGATGATTTTGTCATCCAAGATGGCCACCGAAAGGAAAAAAGTAAAAAAGTTGTTCTTTTACTAAAGATTTCAAACGTATTCTTCTTGTGAACTGCTTGGCCGATATTGGCCAAACTTAACTGTAATGGTCTGTGGGTGAAGCCTGTCCATTTTTGTTAAAATGGAGGTCATCACCAAATCCAAGATGTCCGCCGTTGAAAAGTAGGTCAAATTGTCCAAAAAATCTTCTTCTCACAAACCTCCAGGCTCATTTCGACGAAACTTGGTGTGAATGATTGATATTTAACGCTGTTTCAGATTTGTTAATATGGTGGCACCTGGGTCAAAAATGTGCGTGGCCCGAGGGATCAACTAGGGGTCAAATTATATTTTTGACCGAATATGGTCATATAATATATCCAATCCAAGGTATCGACGAGGACGAGACGATCACTCTGGAGCATGTTTTGCCAAAATCAGATGATTACGTCATCGAAGGTGGCCACCGACAGGTCAAAAGGTTGTTCTTTTACTAAATATTTCAAAGAACTTCTTCTTGTGAACTGCTTGGCCAATATTGACCAAACTTAACTGAAATGGTTTGTTGGTGAAGCCTGTTAATTTTTGTCAAAATGGAGGTCATCACCAAATCCAAGATGTCAGCCGTTGAAAAGTAGGTCAAATTGTCAAAAAAATCTTCTTCTCACAAACCGCCAGGCCGATTTCGACGAAACTTTGTATGAATGATCGATAGTTAACGCTGATTCAGATTTGTTCATATGGTGGCCTCTGGGTCAAAAATGGTCATGGCCCGAGGGGTCAAATAGGGGTCAAATTTTATTTTTGACCGAATATGGTCATTTTATATATCGAATCGAATTTATAGCAGTAAATCACATGCACATTCGCAATATATGTTAGATCAGAAGGTACCAACAAATTCTGTGGAACATTTGAAGTTGTAAGTGAAGAGTCTTTGTGAAATCAAGATGACCACTATGGAGGCTTTTAGGTGAGCGATACAGGCCCATTTGGGCCTCTTGTTTACCTGGGAGTTGAATTGGGTTATTTCCCATTATAAAAGTAGTAAGATTATTACTGATCCTACTGCTTTTGGTTAGGGGGCCAAGTGATTCTGGTGTGGCGAGGACCTGGCATCAGATCAGAATTATTCTGATTTCAGGGCTGAATATATAGTTTTTTTTATTGTAAATATTCAGTTCTGATTTTGGGATTTTCACCCCATTTGTACATGTACTTGAACATGTACATGTACTTGTACAGGTAATATATGACATTTAGTACTAAACCCATTGACCCGGCCTTAAATGACCTTAGCTGTTGATAGGCCGTTAAACCCTAATAATCAAACAAGCAAACACCATTAAACAAAACAAAAACAGCCACATATATAACAGTACAATTAATCACTCTGTGTTACAGAATGGTGTCGGTATCTAAAGATGGCACATGGAAATACTGGGACACAAATAGTAAGTTATCACCTCGACTGTCCAGAGCTCACTAAACTTCGTACCACTAAAATGTTCAGAAGTACACAATTATGATAGTCTGTAAATTTCATATTAACGATGTTTCCTTGTAAACAATTATTGGATTTACATTTATTGAGCATAGGCTGCATATGCAGCCTATGCTCAATAAATGTAAATCCATCAATTGAAATTTCCAGATGATGGTAAATTTGCACTTAAATTTAGTGAAACGGGCCCCAGATAAGTAGAAAACACCCTGATATCAAATTTCATACATATTTTATTTTTGTAAATGGATTATTTTATTTATCGCATGTGTTACAGAGAAAGGCAAACACAGCTGAAAATACAGTGTTTGCTTTTTTTTTCAGCTCAAATATTAGTGAATTTTCAACTTTATTCACTTTTACTCCTTTGAAAATCAATGAATATTCTTGTGTCGTGACACTTTTGTAAAATCAATGCGTATTCTACCTCATCTGGGGGCCGTTTCACTAAACTTTGTACGACTAAAATGTTTGTAAGTGCAAAATTAGGATCGTCTGGAAATTTTAATTGATGGATTTACATTTATTGAACATATGCAGCCTATGCTCAATAAATGTAAATCCAGTAATTGTTTACAAGAAACAGTGTTAATGTGAAATTTACAGACCATGGGCGGATTCAGGGGGGGGCGGACCCGGCGCGTGCGCGCACCCCCCCCCCTAAAATTCTACGTTCGCGTTGTAAATTTATTGTTTATTGGGTTTTTTTTGCCCCAAAATGCGCCAGAACGCAGGAAATGCGATGGATGTAGATTTCAAAAAATTTCCGGGGGCATTCCCCTAGTAAGTTACGCCCCCCCCCCCTAACCCGAAATCCTGGATCCGCGCCTGCAGACTCATAATTTTGCACTTACAAACATTTTAGTCATACATGTACAAAGTTTTAAAAGTGAATCGGCCCCTGTTTTGACTTTAGTGCTGAATATGTTAATACATATATCTGTTGAACAGACATAAAACCATCTGTTTATGCCGTAAAGCCTCTATCAATCAACTCTTTTTTTCTCATGAGTTTTGACCTGCGTTTTAAGCTGTTTTGTGAAGATGGTTCAAATGAGAGTTCAAAATATATATCTTTTGTTGAAAAATACATTTTTAAAAACAAAATGGCAAGGATATTTTTCAAAATGTTTACGTCTAAAGCTGCGAATGTATCGACTGATCAGAATTGACTCTGGTCAGAATATACATGTGGTCTATATTGTCGAATTACAATCCATTTTCAGTTTGGCGTTTCAATTTTAGCGTTTAGTAGAAACTAATTCCTTGATAAAGGCCGTGTGCCGGAACGTCGGAAAAGTGGGCTCCTGGTTTTTGCGGAATTCTTTTTCATTTTCAGTTTGTTTCTAATTTCAGTACGATACGATATGAACCAGGACCCATATTTACTATTTACCGGTAAAACTCATGGCACCGGGCCTGCCTTAATCGCGCTATCGCCGGACGGACGGACGGTAGCCGTGTCTCAGGAGACGGCCATATCTATATGTAATGCGACAAACGGTCAGGACCTGCAGGTCATTGACAATGCTCACACAGGTAGGTACAATCAATCAATCATCGTTTTACTCGGAAGCATTCAACATGAGACACGCCATGTGATTTTGTACCTAAGAACATGTGTCATGAAATATATTTACAGAAACTGTGATATTTTCTGTAAATGACGTCGAAGGATGACAACATTTTCATAGAAAATGCGGAATTGGATATATTTTTCATACCTCGCGCATGTTCTTATGTACAAAATAACATGGCGTGTCTCATTTGTCTCAACTAACTAATGGTCATACAGGTAGGTACACCACCAGCATCTGTACATTGAATATTTGTCGAACACGCTTGCAGAAAGCTAGACATAGTCGTCGCAACAATATCCTATGTCCATGAGTGGATTCTGTGTTGACTCTTTCACCCCTAAGTAGCTGGAATGGATTGTGATATGTTAATTTTCCGACCATTCAAATAATCACAAAATTATTTTCAGGTTAGTCCATTTATAAAATGGGGGCGTTTTCTAAAAAATATTAAAATCAGTTCTGGATCTATCCTGTTTTCCAATACCACTATACGGGCCTGTGGTGATGAAAGGGTTAATGATTTTACATACCTTGTATCTACACAACCCTTACACAGATATATGTCAAACTGCGAACACTTATCATGATCAATTTCATTCTGTAGCCCACGCAATTTAATACTACCAAATACTGCAGATCGTGATGAGGCGGCTCGTTGCGAGCCGGATCATCAGGATCTACAGTGCACGTATTGGCTTTATGGTCGGTAAGGTTGAAAGGTTAATGTTGAATATACAGTGATAACCCCACCCCATACAGGTACACACATATACATCAAACACCACTCAATCATTCCTACCAACAGATCAGGAATGTATTTCTTTAACGGTGACTCGTACTGTTATTTACACGTGGGTGAAGTAATTTGAATGCTGATTATACACTGTACATTGGTAACCCCATACAGGTGCACACATATACATCAAACACCACTCAGAGCTCCAGATAAGCTTTGTGTCTAAAGCGTACTATACCTCCTGATTTCAAAATCATTGCATATTTTACTTTTACAAATGGATTTTTGATTTTTTCATTACTAAATAGGGAACAAATGATGTCAGAAGAAATATATGAAGAAATATAACACATTTAAACATTCACTTAGTTGAGCTGCAAAAAGCACTGTTTGCTTTTTGCAGCTCAACTAAGTGAATTTTCAACTTTATGACAGTATTTTCACTACTCAATTTGAAAATCAATGCATATTTTCACATTGCTATGTGTATTTTGTACTCTCACTTTTGATAATCAATGCGTATTCAGCTAAAATAATTGCATAGAATACGCCGATACGCACCTTATCTGGAACTCTGTGATCTTGCTGTTGAATGTACATAAACCTCAATCAATCTCAATCAATCGTACCAATGAAGCGTGTTGCAGCTTTCTCGAATCAATGTAAAACCCCAATTAATCAATCAAGCACCAGATAAGCTGCGTATTTGCTTAAATACCCAATTAAAATTGTCAAAAACCCAATTGAAATCAGAAGTAGCGAGTATCAAAAAGCAATAAAAAAAATTGTGGTACCTTTATCCTGCTACTGAAAACAATAAACAGACCACAAATATAGCATATTTTTTTATTTTCCATGAAAACACATCTTGGTAGCCAAGACATGTTTTCATTTTGAAGCAAACCATTCAATAATTGCTGTCTGTTGATGTGATTTTATTTTACCCAATTAAAATTTTGAAATCCCCAGTTGCTTCAGAAATGATGGAACGACAATACTCAATTACTAATTCATTATCTGGAGCCCTGAACCACATACAGGTGCATTCTTGAATGTACATAAAACTCCCAACCAATCAATCAATCAATCATACTGTTGCAGATTTATCTACGAGGATAGCCTTCGACATATCAGGGAAGTATTTCCTCACGGCGGGGGACAAACACGTGCATGTGCTGCACAACGTTACCGGCTATAAGGCCACCATAGAGGAACTCATCGTCACAGAGAAGAAGGCCTCGGGCCAGACGATGAAGGAACGGGTGCGGTCTCAAATACTTGACGCTAGGTACGGTATAAGTTAATTAAAAAAACAAATATATTTAATACAACGCCGTGTAATGTAGGCAGGTAAGATTTCACGTATGACGGGCCATGTGCAGATCTCGCAGATAACACTGGTTGTCAGAGTTTTTAGATTTGCCGAGATGGCCGTGAGGGCATAGACGGTGATTTGCATATTGCTAGGCGAGTAGGTGCCTCAGTCAGGCGTTGGTTCGAATCACTCCAGCTTGTGATAATTTGTTTTCAATATCATATGAAACCGGTTTAGACGAATTGAAATATTTAATGTCAACATAAAGATGTAAATTCTATTGGAAACAGGCATTTTATTGTATTTTTATGTATATATGAAAAATATATAGAAAGTAATATCTCTAACTTACAGGTTTCATGACCCTACCCTACCTTAAACCCTACCTTAAACCCTACCAGTTTTGTTAGACTTCAGTGGTATTAAGTATTATGTGACGTTGCGCATTGCCAACACAAACTTAACATCACACTATTCTATGACGTTACGTAGTACATGTATTATATGGTAGGCTGTTCAACTTTTGGAAATATTTTTATTTCTTTTAAATTTATAATAGGGAAACATGTGAAATTTCGGAGATGGGTCTTTAGCACATACATCTATATGCCCACTCAATGGTATTTCATAATTTGGCGAGTTGCAGGGTCTCGTATTTGTTGTGTGTGGACAGTTCTGCGATGCCGCAAGTTTGATGTTTCACCGATAGTACAGTCCGCATGCATCAATTACATGATAACGTACAAAATCAATTCATTTAAGGAATAAAACCATGGGCTGTTGAATTTACTGTATTATGAACAACAGTTGGTGTGTTTAAAGTGCGTAGAGTCCAAAGGACTCCTCGCAAACTTTAAACAGACCAATTGTTGTTCATAAAACAGTAAACGCACCTGCCCATGGTTTTTGTCGAGCCCGCTTGCGGAAAGCGAGACATTAGTGATCACAATGACGACCGGGTGTCCGTGTGTGCGTCTTGCTGTCCGTCCGTCCTTCCGAAATCTGCGTTAAAGTTTTTAAAAATACCATCAAATGCCTCGGTGGGCTCGACATGTGGGCTGCGGCCATCTGATATTACTTACATTTACACTGCATTTTCGGATAGTTTCAAAGATGTAAATAACCATATACAGCGTAAAAATTAGGAATCTTATTGTTTTAAGTCGTTTTGTCGCAATTCATGGAACAGTGACGTTGCCGATCTATAGCGTGACGTTATTGACAACGACGATGCACGTCATGTAATCTAATGAAGTCAAACAAACTTTAACGAATAAAAGAACGCAATACGTTGAATGGGCGTTTCCATCATGAATTCAAGGACAGTGTAAATATTTACATGTACATAGAAAATATTGTCATTGAACGCATGGTGGTTTGATTCCAAGATATGTACGCACGATCCACATTTTGTAACCATTTTTTTACCAATGTTTGTATCCTCGAACTTCGCATTTGTCAGAATATGCTTTTGGGCTGCCGTTTACTTGCAGAACGGCTTTCATATGGTAATAATTCCAGCACAAAAATATTTACACAATTCCCTAACATTTGATTGGCCCGTAGCAAGTCTCTGTCCAAAATTTATATCCCAGTAAACTCTCACGCCGAATTACTTTCCGTAACCGTGAGGCGCAGTTAAAATAATTCTAAAGAAAACGGAAAATAAACACATTTTCTTGATGAATTTATTTCAAATGCTGGAATTATAAGGAATGAATGGCCTTTTTGTGGAATTTATCGAGGATATAAACTTGGAAAAGTCGCGGGAATACTGGACGAGGCCTTCAAAAAATTACAATTTTCGAAAAAACTTTTTTCGAAAATTGTAATTTTTTATTTCTTCGTCCAGTATTCCCGCGACTTTTCCAAGTTTATACCCCGATAAATTCCACAAAAAGGCCATTCATTCCTATAGTCTTTTTCGAGTATGGGCCAATTATTCTTAGATTGACAACGTCATGGCCGCCTGAAGATGTTATTGAAACCGGTCGTGGCCATAAAATAAAGAATTTCAACGTACATTTAAACCAGTGCATCTTTTCTATCTTGATTCTTCACTCTATATACTACTTGTGTTGGAGCAACCTCACCTACTTCAATATATCTATATATATACTTATTTGTCATCATCCATATTTCAATTATATAGCCCAACCATGCGGCTCCTGTGCTCAAGGTCGAGGCTAAATGATGTGGATATTTGCATTAGTTTTTGAGGTGTACATCCTCCATCTGTGTTACTGATTTCTCGTCCATATATTGTTCTTTCAGAACTGCCTTACAGAGAATCCTGGGCGAAGCGAACGGTCACGTGTCCAGTAAATAGACGGTGTCCCGTGCCACTTGCCATTATACATTTCCAGCGCTCCAGATAAGGAATTAGTAATTGAGTATTTTCACTCCATCATTTCTGAAGCAATTAGGTATTTCAAAATTTAGTTTGCTTCGAAATGAAAACATGTCTTGGCATTTCATTAGAATTGTCTCCTTGGAGACAATTCTAATGAAATACCAAGATGTGTATTCTTATAAAATAAGAAAAAGTATGCTATATTTGTGGTCTGTTCATTGTTTTGCTACAGCATGATAAAGGTATCATAAAATTTGTATTGCTTTTTGATACTCGCTACTTCTGATTTCAATTGGGGTTTTGGCAATTTTAATTGGGCATTTAAGCAAATACGCAGCTTATCTGGAGCTCTGCATTTCACCAGTCTCCATCAAACAGAGCATTTCACACGTACATGTACATGCTGGATTATGGTTATCATTTTAATTATTGACGCCACTGGGTTTCGGATGATGTTGCAGGTATTCGGTGCTCATAATATAACACTTCCAAGGTGTATGACGTGGTACTAACCACAACAAGTACCGATTCTAAGTACGTATTATTTTATAGTGTCCTTATTACGTAACGGATTTTGATGAAATATGGCGCATCTACGCGTCTTGTTAAGCTGCATTTGGTGGTCTCTGTATTTTCGCCCAAACTTCTGTAGTTTTTGCGAAGAATCGATTTCCGTGTCCGACACGGAAGTCGATTCTTCGCAAAGCGACATAAGTCTGTGCCAAACTCCCTAGACCACCAAATGCAGCTCATGAAGACGCGTTTGCTGCGCCATATTTCATCAAAATCCGTTGCATATTACAGAAAATATCAAATAATACTTATTTGGAGTGGGCGACGTTGTTGTTGTTGTAACCACATGATCATGCACCTTGACTTCTTCTTAGGTAAAAAAAATCTATTAAAGAAGAAGTGTGTTTTTACATGAACTATTTACAGAAACTGTGATATTTTCTGTGGATGACGTTGAAATTTGACAAAATTTTCATAGCAAATGCTGAACATTTTGCCAGCTTTCGACGTCATTTGCGGAGAATGTCAACAATCTTGTAAATTTACTTCACGAGATCTTGCACATTTTCTTGGGTACAAAATCACATGGTTTGTCAAATGTGTGGTTATTAACTGCAAATAACCTGTATCAACCAAAAAGCACTGAAATGCAAAGGAGTTTGTCTTTTATTCTGCTATATACTATTGTGGACTATTCATAAACAGGGGAGATAATTTGGTAATGCATTTCAGCTATTACGGAACCAGGAAGCTTAATACATTTTAGTTGTGAAATAATACTATTCCACATATAGAAATAGTTTACCATTCTTGACACTTCATGAGGGATGGGCTGTGGCTCAGGGGTGGAATACAGGACTTCAGTACTGAAGGTTGTGAGTTCAACACCTCCTAGGGCATGAAAAATACTTTCATAGTGTTTCCATCCCACTTGTCTGTCGGATGAGACTTTAAACTGTGGTCCCGTCCCTTTTTGACCTTAAAAACCACATTCATTTCATTTTTGATACTGCATGAATTAATTTAATTTAAATAGAACAAAATAGGTAACCATCGAATGATCAGTAATATAAACACCTAACCCAGATTTTTTCCAGGTGACTCCTAGGTACAATTGTGTTCAGAAATATGATATATATGTGGCTGTGAATGGAGAAATGGGGCTTGTGAGTTTTGCGACGAGTGTAGATCCAGATCAGCCTGTGCATCTGCACAGTCTGACCAGGATCTGCTCTGTTCGCAATTCCATCAATGAAATGCCTGTCCTGCCTCTAATAAGCAATGTAGATTGTTACCCGGCTACAGGGGTGTGTTACCCGGCTACAGGGGTGTGTTACCCGGCTACAGGGGTGTGTTACCCGCTACAGGGGTGAGTTACCCGGCTACAGGGGTGTGTTACCCGGCTACAGGGGTGTGTTATCCGGCTACAGGGGTGTGTTATCCGGCTACAGGGGTGTGTTACCCGGCTACAGGGGTGTGTTACCCGGCTACAGGGGTGTGTTACCCGGCTACAGGGGTGTGTTATCCGGCTACAGGGGTGTGTTACCCGGCTACAGGGGTGTGTTATCCGGCTACAGGGGTGTGTTACCCGGCTACAGGGGTGTACAGGGGTGTGTTATCCGGCTACAGGGGTGTGTTACCCGGCTACAGGGGTGTGTTATCCGGCTACAGGGGTGTGTTACCCGGCTACAGGGGTGTACAGGGGTGTGTTATCCGGCTACAGGGGTGTGTTACCCGGCTACAGGGGTGTGTTACCCGGTTACAGGGGTGTGCTATTTGATCAGGAGCTACACTATTGTTTTTAGTAATCACAAATTCCATAAGCTCCATTTCTCCAGTCAGAGCCACACATCTACTAATAGTTTCACCTCCTTACAGGGCTCCAGATAAGGAATTAGTAATTGAGTATTGTCACTCCATGATTTCTTTAGCAATTGGGTATTTCAAACTTTTAAAATCACACTACTGTTTACACATCAACAGACAGCAATTATTGAATACTTTGCTTTGAATTAAAAACATGTCTTGGTATTTCATTAGAAATGTCTCCTTGGAGACAATTCTAATGAAATACCAAGATGTGTTTTCTTAGAAAATAAGAAAAATATGCTATATTTGTGGTCTGTTTATTGTTTTCTGCAGTATGATGAAGGTACCATAAAATTTGTATTGCTTTTTGATACTCGCTACTTCTGATTTCAATTGGGTTTTTGGCAATATTAATTGGGTATTTAAGCAAATATGCAGCTTATCTGGAGCTCTGTACTTATCACTATCTGCACATATCTGAAACCCAGAGCCTCTAAAGGTACATGCCCACTCAGTAGGCACAGTCTGTTCTTTATAGGAATTAAATAAATGTATAATTGTGTCGCTATTCCACCAGTTCTTAAAATTTAGAGTGCCCGCTATACAGATATAATCATTTTGTAATATTTAGTTTACTGATAGTCACTCGCGGTGGTATGAGGCTGTTTTCATATGCAAATGATGCATGATATTTTTTAATTATTTATACTAATTAAATGTGTCGCCTGAAAACATAATATTTTAATAATATTATAAAGTATGATCATTGCACATACAAAAATAAATACAGAGTATAAATAGTAATGTCCGTTAACATTTTAAGGAAACACGGTTATCGCCCCTGATATCAGTGTGGAATTGTACATCTGATATAAACGGTAACAATGCCAATCAATATGTGGGGTAATGGTGAATGAATGTTTATTTTGCCGGGAAATGTCGTACTTACAGTATATACAAAACTATCTATAAAGAACATTTTGTGCCGACTGAGTGGGCATGTACCTTTAAGCTCCATTCCATGCCCGTGGTGGTATTCTACTTACTGCAGCTACCTTATTTTGATGTCTGCTTTTGTTTTGATTTTATTTTAATTATACCAACTTTTGGAAAAGTGAAATGAGTACTAGTATATTATTTTTGTCGGGTGTCCGTCCATCTGTCCATCCGTAACATTTCGTGTAAGAAGTAAAACTTTCAAACCGCAAACCGCAATGTAGCTGGGGACTTGATATTTGGTATGTGGCTTCCTTATGGTGTGCAGATGTGCAATGTGAATTTCGATTTTTTACTTGATCCCTGAGTCATGGACTATCTCTCACTTTTGGTATGCACA
Organism: Conchocele bisecta; assembly: GCA_029237695.1. NCBI lineage: Eukaryota > Metazoa > Mollusca > Bivalvia > Lucinida > Thyasiridae > Conchocele > Conchocele bisecta. The sequence goes on from CM055277.1 coordinate 81,790,328, forward strand.
TACCAAATATGAAGTCTTCAGCTATTAGGGTTTATAAGTTTTACAGAAGTCCAAAAGGGGGATGCCCAGTTCACTGTGCATCTGCACACCATACGGAAGCCACATACCTAGTATCAAGTCTCCAGCTGTTACGGTATGTTTGTATGACTGTATACCATGTCTAGAAAATATCAGGTTCGACCATGTCCGGCCATGGGTAAGCGATTGCCGTCGCACTCAGAAACTGTTTGAACGCGCGGCCGTTGGCAGGCCGTGGGGTGCAAACAGTTCTCTCGTGCCACGGAAAACGTTTACCCACGGTTGGACATGGTCGAACGCTATTGTTACTTTGTTACATATGCAGTACTTTCGGTACTTTGATAATCTGCTCCATTCAAACAGCTGATTTACACATACATATTGCGGGGCCTGCAGTATACGTCACGTGATGCAGCTGCAGCTGCATCAATTTCAAAATTTCAGCGCGACTTGTGAACTGGTCTGGTTACATAATGGCGCATTCTAGTAGCGTCATGAGACACTTGCATTATGCAGGTGTTGGCTTGGCCCCGGAATGAGCATTGTTCTCCGCTGTGCTGTCAAAGCATGTTTTTTATGATAAAAATGGAAAATAAAAAATAAACAGCAGACGACAAACAATTAAGATAGCGATGTAAGGGTTAAGGCACTTGCAATAGGTGTAAATTCAGATCAGCCTGGACATCGACACAGTTTGATCAAGGTCTACACAGTTTGCCATTCAGTCAGTGAAACAACAGTCATGTTCCAAACAAACAGTATAGATCCTCATCAGGCGGCAGGAGTGTTTTATTGAGCAGATTAGCAGCTAGAATTGCTATAGATACTGTAGCTGAGGTGGGTGGTTGGTTGGGAGAACGCGACGGCGTAAATTAACGGTATGGATTCCTCCTTATAGGAATCACGATTTGCCTGATTTGGCCCTATGTTATTATCTTTGGCAACCTGGGAGTTGAATTGGGTTATTGTCCATTATAAAAGTAGTAAGATTATTACTGATCCTACTGCTTTTGAAAGGCCGGGCCAAGTGATTCTGGTGTGGCGATGTCCTGGCATCAGATCAGAATTATTTTGATTTCAGGGCTGAAAATATTGATTTTTTATTGTAAATATTCAGTTCTGATTTTGGGACTTTCCCCCCATTTGTATACATGCTTGAACATGTACATGTACAGGTATTATATAGGATTTAGTACTAAACCCATTGACCCGGCCTTAAATGACCTTAGCTGTTTTAATATAGGCCGTTAAACCATAACAAACAAACAAAACAAACTGTAGCCGAGAGTTTCCCCTGTCTATTGCCAAATCATGAAACTGCAAATCTTTTATGAATGTGGCAAACAAAAAATCTAGCATGGAGAATATTTTATTTTCATAATTGAGATAAAGATATTCCAATCTGAATAAATGTCTTATTTGTTGTGCACATCTAACCCTGAATGACCTAACCCGTTATACAAATGTAATATAAATAAAATTAAATTAGTAACCAGAGCTCCAGATAAGCTGCGTATTTGCGTAAATACCCAATTAAAATTGCCAAAAACCCAATTGAAATCAGAAGTAGAGAGTATCAAAAAGCAATAACAAATTTATGGTACCTTTATCATGCTACAGAAAACAATAAACAGACCACACATATAGCATATTTTTCTTATTTTCCATGACAACACATCTTGGTATTTCATTAGAATTGTCTCCTAATGAAATGCCAAGACATGTTTCATTTAGAAGAAAACTATTCAATAATTGCTGTCTGTTGATGTGTAAACAGTAGTGTGATTTTATTTTACCCAATTCAAATATTGAAATACCCAATTGTTTCAGAAATGATGGAGTGACAATACTCAATTACTAATTCCTTATCTGGAGCGCTGTAACCCGTTCTACAAATGTAATATAAATCAAATTAAATTAGTAAACATCGATGGCAAAACTATAAACATTTTTTACTAACCCTAAGTTGTATACATGTAATTGGGTTCCAAAATGCAAAACTAATCTCTCCCATATTTTACTGCTTGTGATGGTGGGAAAATCCAATTTAGATTTATGTTTTACATATGAAAACATAAACATTGTGAAATCTGAAATGGATGCCACTTAGCGTTCAGTAGAAACTAATTCCTTGATTACTTGTGCCGAAACGTTTGAAAAGTAGGTTAATGGTTTTTGCAGAATTGTTATCATTAAACAGATTGTACTATTCTGTGTCCTCAATTTCTGCATCTACCTTACAGAGCTAAATTACATATTGCTGTCTGTTGTTTATTGTTTATTTTCCATGTTTCTCATCAAAAACATGGTTTGGCAGCAGTTTAGAATCATTTCCAACGGAAATGATTCTAAACTGCTGCCAAACCAAGTTTTTACAGACTGAAAAGACAAATACGAAACAACAGCAGACGACAATTTTCGTTCCCCACATTCTAATGGTTAAAAATATGTAATTAATACACTTGTTTACACACATGCACTTTCCACACCAGGCATATTCATCTTGTATTGCCGTTGTTTTTTTAGTACAATAAAAATAACAAATAAATCTCCATTGTACTGCCTATTTTCCCCTTTTAGCAACTTGTTTTGCAATCATGTGACATGTAAGTGCTGTTTATCATCTCTTGACAAAATTTGAGCTCAGAATGTGTACATGTATCATAGTTCCTATGGTGACAGTTTTATACTTAAATCTAAGTAATAAAAGTACAAATAAACATGTTCATTTGTGTTATTGGTTCTTGATAGTTCCAGTGCGACCTTATGGTATATTGGTATTAATACATGTACATATAGAGAATACCAGGCTAGTGTCTTTTGATATCAAGTTTCCCGTTTCTGAGCCGAGCCTGATAAACTTGATATCAAAAGACAGTAGCCTAGTATTATAATTATCAGGTAACGTTCTACGCTCGAAAATTACCACAGATGATGTCGTTATCTATAGCCACAACGTGGACTTGTTTACGTTGCGTCATGGGTAACGTCACGTGATGTCGTCCGACCAATGGAACATCAGTTTTCACTTCGTTGTAACCCGGATGTTTATCAGGGCAATGATACAACAATATGTTATCAGTCCGTACGTATTCGGTCAAATCAGGGCAGGTTACCTGCAGAATCACATCAAAATGGTTAGAGCAAGGTATTCCACGGTTGCAATTGCTTACTGTGTCGCCCCCTTCTTAGCGAAGCAACTTCGCACCTAGCGGGTAGAGTCGTATTTATTTGACTACAAAATGGTCAACCAATTCATGAACGTATACGTTTTTACCACTCATTTGAACGGTCTCGGCAAGACTGTTTAAATGGTGGTCACATCGTGTACTTAAAGTCTTTAGAGTATGAAAAGGGTCAACTACACATGTATTTTACTACTTCTCTCCTGGATCCCACCACAGCTGTTGTATCTTTACAGAAAATGTAAAAGGGAGATGAAGTAGTAAAATAGGATACAGAAAATATAAAAGACAGTGCTAATCCGGATGAGATAGTTGGTAATGAGCTGCCTGTCACTGAAACTGTAGATACAAATATGCCAGGAATTCTCATTTAAAGTTGCTAAAAAAGATAGTCTTGTGCTGTTTCCTGTTTTTAGCTCACCTGAATCGAAGGCTCATGTGAGCTATTGTTACTGCTTTTTGTCCGTCCATCAACAATTTTCCGACATCTTCGTCTGAACCGCTGGACCGACGTTCACAGTGGGTGGTTGGTCGGGTTAACTCGACGGTGTGAATAAAAGGGTTCCTCCTATATAGGAATCATGATTTGCCTGGTTTTTGGCTCTCATGTACGTTTTTATCTTTGACTCTTTTGTTACTTGGGAGTTGAAATGGGTTATTACCCATTATAAAAGTATTAAGATTACTATTGACCCTACTGCTTTTGGGTGGGGGCCAAGTGATTCTGGTGTGGCGAGGACCTGGCATCAGATCAGGATTATTCTAATTTCAGGGCCGAATATATATTTTTTTTTTATTATAAATATTTAGTTCTGATTTTGGGACACAGGCATTTGGCTTTCGGCTTTCATCGGCATAACTATATATATATGAACAAGGCTTCTAACTTTGGTTGGACACGACCTCGTATCATATCAAAATAACATGTTTAAAATTGTAATTTTCTATGCATGCTGTGTTTTTCTGCAGGATATCGATAATTCTCAAATGATCATATGAACTTGCCACTACAATATTGACGTTAGAACAATAAACACATTATTGTATCCCCCGGACTCCGTCGGGGTCTACTATGGATTTGACAGCGGGCCGCGTCCGCGTCCGCCGCAGACACTTCTTGTCCGGAGCATAACTCGAACACCCTTTGGAATATTTTCATGAAAGTTCACACATGCATAGACCACGACCCGAAGGTGTGTCGCGCACAAGAATGACAACTCTTGCATAGCTAATTTTTTAGTTATCTCCCTTTTTTTGTTTTCGCGCACTGATTTCCTGTCAGGAGCATAGCTCGACCACCCTTAGGAATATTTTCATGAAACTTCACACATGCATAGACCACGACCCGGAGGTGTGTCGCGCACAAGAATGACAACTCTTGCGTAGCTAATTTTTGAGTTATCTCCCTTTTTTGTTTTGCGCACTCTACAAACTGGACAATAATGCATGAAGACCCGTTTTCTCGTGTGCTCTGTACACCTTACCTGTAGAGAGAACAATAGAGACTGGGAGAACCATTCACCTGTGCATGTGCTAGCATGTGCAACTGTCCAGTCTTGATCAATCTGACCACAGGTAATTTATACAGGTAAATTACTACATTGTATATTACATTTCCGTAAACTGTGTTGAAGATATTGTGGCATTATGTGGACCTGTGCAGATATATGTAGATAAATATAGGACTATTAAAAAAAAATTCTGGACTCCATTAGCAAGCATTATTAATTTTAATTTTTAAACTTTTTTTTTTCAAATTCTTTTTAAATTTGTGTCTAGTAGCATAATGTCGTAAGTGCTATATACAGACTATTATCATATAATAAAACAATTATTGACTAGTGAGCCATAGAATATAATCTGATATTCCATGGCTCACTAGTCAATAATTGTATAATATGTTCGGGCCAGTGAAAATTGCTTAATCTGATATTCCATGGCTCACTAGTCAATAATTGTATAATATGTTCGGGCCAGTGAAAATTGCTTTCGGGGCCCAGGCTCGAGGTCAAGGCGAGACAAGGCGAGGCATTTGATTCCGCGGAATTCTTGTTTACTTATCTCCCTTTGTTGGTTCATGCTCTGATTTCGTATCCAGAGCATAACTCGAACACCCTTTGGAATATTTGTATGCCCCACCACGATAGTGGAGGGGGCATTTAGTGTTACCCTTGTCCGTCCGTCCGTCCGCACACACTAATGGGTACTTGTTGTAAGCGTACGGGGATCTTATTGGGTAGGGTTAGGATAGGTTGGGTACTCTTGTTGGGTATTTTTATACAGTAAAAACCCAACAAGTATTCATTCGTAGGAACGTGCGTCCCGTCCTCCCGTCCGTCCGTCCGTCCGTCACAAAACTTTAACACTCGGGTAAATGTCTCTTCACCGATCTGCTTCATATTTCATATACTCATTGCTCTGATGGTTCACTAACGCCCTGTGCCAAATCCACGTTCGTCCTGCCCCCGCCAAGCCCAGGGTCAAGGTCACATACTTGGTGCTTCAAAAACTTTAACGCTCAGGTAAATATCTTATAATTTCTGTTTTATTTCACGGATCAGCTTCATATTTCATATACGCATTGCTCTAATGGTTCTCTACCGCCCTGTGCCAAATCCACGTTCGTCCTGCCCCCGCCAAGCCCAGTGTCAAGGTCACATACTTCGTGCTTCAAAAACTTTAACGCTCGGGTAAATATCTTATAATTTCTGTTATCTTTCATGGATCATCTTCATATTTCATATACGCATTGCTCTAATGGTCCTCTACCGCCCTGTGCCAAATCCACGTTCGTCCTGCCCCCGCCAAGCCCATGGTCAAGGTCACAAACTTGGTGCTTCAAAAACTTTAACGCTCAGGTAAATATCTTATAATTGTTCTTTCCATTCACGGATCAACTTCATATTTCATATACGCGTTGCTCTAATGGTCCTCTACCGCCCTGTGCCAAATCCACGTTCGTCCTGCCCCCGCCAAGCCCAGGGTTAATATCACATACTTAGTGCTTCAAACACTTTAACGCTCAGGTAAATATCTTATAATTTCTGTTTTCTTTCACGGATCAGCTTCATATTTAATATATGCATTGCTATAATGGTCCTCTACCGCCCTGTGCCAAATCCACGTTCGTCCTGCCCCCGCCAAGCCCAGGGTCAAGGTCACATATTTGGTGCTGCAAAAACTTTAACGCTCAGGTAAAAGAAAAGTTTGACTTGGAATTTGGCCTCATTTATTATCAAAGCGATATGTGGGACATCCGTGTTCTATGAACACATTTTCTAGTTTATTAAACTTCACACATGCATAGAAGACGACCCAAAGGTGTGTCGCACGTAAGCATGACAACTCTTGCGTCGTTAATTTCTTAGTTATCTCCCTTTGTTGTTTCGTGCACTGATTTCGTGTCCGGAGCATAACTCGAACACCCTTTGGAATATTTTCATGAAACTTCACACATGCATAGACCACGACCCTAAAGGTGTGTCGCGCAAGAATGACAACTCTTTTTTTAGTTATCTCCCTTTGTTTTTCCGTCACTGATTTTGTCTCCGGAGCATAACTCGAACACCCTTTTTTCAAACTACTTGTGTATCTGGGGAGGGGGATACACATGCGCTTGTCGACAAGCGTCCATTTCTAGTTTCATTTGTTATGATACGAGGTTGTGTCCGACCTAGGAAAAGGAGCTGTAATTCGATACTATTTGCATAAATATGTTCTAACTTTGTTAATTTAGCAAGATAACACTAATTCTCAAATGAACATGTGCACTTTCCGCCAAAATATTCACATTAGCGTTAATAAAATCGCGGAATGTGTTATAATACGAGGCCGTGTCCCACCAAAGTTAGAAGCCTTGTTTATATATATAGAGTTATACCGATGAAAGCCGAAACACGCCGAATGCCTGTGTTTGAACATGTACATTTACTTGTCATGCTTGTACAGGTAATATATGGGATTTAGTACTAAACACATTGACCCGGCCTTAAATGACCTTAGCTGTTGATAGGCAGTTAAACCCCAACAAACAAACAAACTAAACTTCACAGTCATCGTTTACACGTTACTCCTTTTCATATTTGTTAAAACAGACCTTGTCGCATATCCAAGATGGCCGCCGTAGAAAAGCAGGTCAAATTCTTAAAACATGTATTACTCTTCCGAACGACTGATTACGACGAAACTTCTCGTGAACCGTTTGGCCGATGCTGTCAAACTTCACAGTTATCATCCGTGGGTGAATCCTCTTCATACGTGTTAAATGGAGGTCGTCGCACTATCCAAGATGGCCTTCGTAGAAAATTCGGTCAAATTCTTAAAAAATCTTCTTACGAACTGCCAGTGCGATTTCGACGAGACATGGCAAGAATGATCGATAGTTAATGCTCTTTCAGGTCTGTTCAAAATGATGGCCACGGGATAAAAAATGGGCGGGGCCCAAGGTGTCAAATTTCACATTTGACCAAATATGGTCATGTTATATACCAAATCGAAGGTATTGGGGAGACAATCACCCTGGAGCATTTTATTTTGGGTCAAACGGATGATTACGTCATCCAAGATGTCCGCCGAAAGGCTTGGTTGGTTTGCTTATATTTAAGGGTCGGAATTGGCTCTAAGACCTTCACAGGGCATTGAACCCAAGAAAAAGGCCAAATTTTGAAAAATAATGTTGAAGTAATTTAAGGTGTCATAAAAAATCCAAAGTAAAATTGGCAGGTGCACGTTAAAGTAGGTCAACCCTGTCTGCCACAATTCGTGACCTAGAACGGGTTCAGAACTATGCGCCTTAGTGTTCGCCCTGGAAATGGCGGTTTGTTTATCTCACCCGGGTCGCCCCGGTTTCGAAAGGGGTTCCTGGGTAGAACCAGCCTCTCCCCTCACTCCAGCTGGAGTCCTCAAGCGACGTCGAATTGGGCATCGGGCTCGCTCTCTATGTAGGTGTTGTACACCGCCTGTCGTAGAGCAGCAAGCGAGTTGAACCCATCATCCGACAGTAGAGTCGTGCGTTGTGTTCATCCATCCGCGTGATCTCCTGGTCACTCCTGACGGCGCTCCCAGATCGTATACATTCCTCCGTAGCCATTGCCACATCGTGAGTCAGCTTGAAGCAGGTGTACGGTATGTCGTCTGGTCGAAGTTCTGGCCCCATTGCTGTGATGTAGCCGGATGCCAAAGACCCATCCACTGCTGTGAAGAGGATCTTGGAGGCGGCGATGATGTGGTCCGGTTCTTTCTGGTTCGTTGCTCGGCTCAGATAGATGTTCGACCCTTCACCCCAGTCGTGGTTGAAGTCCAGCGAATGGATAAACTCGCCACGCAGTTTCTTTTCTCGCACGATTCCAGATCTGCAGGTGAAGACCCCGCAGAAGTGTCCATTTCTTCCGAGCTGCCGGTCATCCACGATCTGTCCGTCCCCGGTGTCGTCACTGCAGTGTTAAGCGACCTCCGTGGCGTAGGGATCGGTGGAGTCCTCCCTGGTGGCTCGGAGTCCATGGCAGGAACAAAAGGAGTTTGCTCAGCGGCTGGGTTTCCTCTCGGCCTACTGGCCGACCGCTTCGCAATGGCCGCCGCTCGCACTTGTCTTCTCCTTTTTTCCCTGCCGAAAGGCCGAAAAGTCAGCATTTTATTATAGATTTCAATCGTCTCTGTCTCGTGAACCGCTTGACCGATGCTTGTCAAAATTCACAGTTATGGTTCGTGGGTGAAGCCTTTTGACATTTGTTTAAATGGAGGTCGTCGCATAATCCAAGAATTCGACCGCCATAGAAAATTAGGTCAAATTCTTAAAACATCTTCTCACGATCTTCAATATTTATTTCGACGAAACTTATGCAGGAATTATCGATAGCCAATGCTCTTTTAGATTTGTTAAAATGATGACCCTGGGATAAACAATTGGCAGGGCCCGGGGGTCAAGTAGGGGTCATATTCCACATTTGACCAAATATGGTCATGACGTATATCAAATCGAATGTATCGAGGAGACGGTCACTCTGGATCATTTTGTTGTCTTAATCGGATGATTAGGTTATCCAAGCTGGCCGCCGAAAGGTTGAAAGGTCCATACAAACACACTTTAGTAAGACGCGTAATTTCAAAATATTGGGTCGCCTCAGAGGTGGTAGATCTTATAATATATGATATTATATGTTTTCTAAATTTCTTTTTTTCTGGGCTTGAAATGCAAAACTGACCTTTTTTTTCCCGGTCATCCGTTTCCCCATCAATTAATGGACTGTAAATATTTTGTGACAACCTGAACAATTATTCAAATGACTTTTTATGAACTTGCAGAACAAAAATTCATGGAACTTGATATACATGTATATATTAAATCGTCAGTCTGTGCCGTATCCGATTTACTTTATAATGAAAAGCGATATACAGGCAGATTTGGGCCTCTCGTTTGACAAATGTCTTCTTTTTCACAATTCCCTGTTCACAGCCCTGCAGTTTGTACACCCTGACATTGTGGTTTGTGGTGTTGAAAAGGTGGGTCGAGAAAGAGAGCCATCACTTTAAATGTCCATCTAATGTGGTTAGACTAGGGAGGAAGTGTCTGCCAACTGTGACTGTGACTGCATGCAGAAATTGGGCTTACGGGATTTGTGACCATGCAGTGTATAGTGTAGCTCCTGATCAAATATCACACTCCTGTAGCCTGCAAACGACCAATATTTCTTGTATGAAGCATGATGGGCGTTTCTTTGATGAAATGGCGAACAGTGCAGATCGATCATGATCAGACTGCGAATGCACATATTGATCTGGACTACACCAGTTGCAAAGCCCATAAGCCCCATTTATCCAGTCACAGCCAAAATGACAACGTCAAAAATTATGTCAGTGACTGGAGAATAATTATAGCACAAACATTTTTTGAATTTGATCAAATAAAATGACACAATTGACTTATATACATATAAATTTGCAGTGAAACAATTAATTGAACATCATCTGAGACATAGTGCAAACAATAGAAAGACAATTATTTTGGTGTTGAAAAATAATAATAATAATAATAATAATAATAATAATGCATACAGTGTACCGAGTCTCCTACATGCATGCATTGCCTTGTACATGTCAGAATTGTTGCCGTTTTAGCTCTCTCCTAGTTTGACGCAATTTTGAAGGCCATTTCAATATTTCCTGTCAAATTTTCCTTTAAAAGCAACTGACAGCTCATTCCACCGTCATCAGTGCATTCAGAAATAAAGTTTAAACACGTATACACACTGTAAGCTTTGTGGATATCTTCAAATTCAGGTATATTTTGTTAGAAAATGCTTTTGTCGATTATTGTTGAACTTGAAGGTGTTTTGACTTGTTGTTGTTGTTTCAGTTCGAACAGGTGTAATAATTTAGTATACTAATTATATATATGCAGGTAAAACAAAACATAGGTGATGGTCAGTGCCATAACCAGCAAGCCAAAAATGAGGATGCATTATTCAGTAAAAATTTATTAAAGGTACAATGGACTCGTATTTTTTATAAAAAATTGTTGAAACTGGGTCAGAAATGTCACAGAAACCTGTTTGTTTACACACCAACGTCCATTGTACCTTCAATAACTTTTTACTGAATGGTGCCTCAGGAAAGTCGTTAGTAGCCGTTTATCAGGTATATATATATATAACTGGACGTTTTCCTCTTTATATGCACTATATCGTTACACCACGCTACATAATATATATATAGCTACAAGAGAGAGACAATTCTACAATCTGACGCAACAATATTACCATAAACTTACCTAATAAAGCGTGTATTAGCAAAATTCTTAGGTCACTCGATCTCCATGAAGTAGAAAGTAAACAAAGAACACTTCAAACACACACTTGGAAAGACTACTGATTACTTTTTCCCACATACACAGGTTGCGGGCAAATGTCGATTTTGGAATTAATTAATTCAGTGGTGTATCCATTGACTGGCTGTGTGTGACAAGTGAAAATGGTTGCTTGGAATTTGGAAGTTAAATTTGTCCAGCTGGGCAAGTTGAAAATGAAAATAATTCTCTAAAATGATCATCACTGATTCCAACTGATTGGTGCTATTGTCTTTTTGCTTATGTTGCTGGTACAGCAATGTAATGTATATGACTGTCCAAGTCTGTGGAGGGTCTGTCTGAGTATTATACATGTATACACCCGTATTTCAAATTCAATGCGTGTTTTAATTTTACAAATGTATTATTGATTCTATTCCTTCCTAACTATAGGGAACAAATGATAAAAAATAAAACAAATTTAAAAATTCACTTATTTGAGCTGCAAAAAGCAAACACTCAACTAAGTATACATGTATTTTCAAATTTATTACAGTATTTTCACGACTCAATTTTAAAATCAATGCATATTTAGTATTTTGTACCCCCACTTTCGATAATCAACGCGTACGGTATTCTACTAAAATAAGTGCGTAAAATACACCAATATGCACCTTATCTGGAGCTCCAGAGCTCCAGTTAAGGTGCGTAATTTGATAAACTTTCGGGAGACTTTTGTTATTTCTTCGCCAAAATTGGTAAGTTGGAGGTGCTTTAGAATCGTCATGATGAGACGATTCTAAAGCAATCTCAACTTGCCATTTTTCGTGAAGAAATAAGGAAAATACTCGGAAAATTTGGTCAAATTACGCACCTTAACCGGAGCTCTGATCAATCAATCAGTCGATCCATTCCAGGATAGCAGGTATATGGCCAAGTTTGTTGATAATCCTGCCCCAGGACTAGCTGGGTGATCCAACCAACAGTCAATCAATCAATCCATCCCATTGAGCGGTGTTTGTGGTGGTTGGTTGGGAGCATGCGAGGGGTAATTTAACGATCTGGATTCATCCTAACCGGATTCCCAACTGGAGACCTGATTTGGCCCTCAGATACTTCTTTGGCATTTTTTTTATGTGAGAGTTGAATCTGATAATACCCCTTATAGGAGTAATATGATTATTCCTAATCAAGTAATCATATTACTTTTAGGGGAAGGGGCCAATTGACATTGGTGTGGTATGGACCTGGCACCATGTCGTTCTAATTTCAGAGCTATATTTTTTTATATAAATATTCTGTTCTGATCTTGGCTGCATATCCATTCAATCAACCAATCCATCATCCTTTCCAGAATGGCGGGCATGTCCAAGTTTGTGGAGAGCCTGCCCAAGGACTACGGCTGGGTGATCCTCACGGTCGCTGGCAGCACCCTTCTCAGCTGGTGGCTGGCCGGCAATGTCCAGACGGCCAGGAAGAAATATGAAGTGGAGGTAGGTGGACACGGTCAAACCTAGATTTAGGTAAAATATGAAGTGAAGTAGGTGGTCTATATGACCTTAGCAGTTGCTGGGACGTTAAACATATTCACTGTTAATGTCCACAGGGCTTGGCGATCAGATGATACAATACTGTAGAAAACAAAAACACTTTTGCTTAATTTAGCCATTGCTTAAGTCACTTTGTATTTAAATACAAATTAACTAAGCAATGAGTACAGATCTTTTTAGCCAGGTCTTTTGAAAAAAAATCCAGGCTATTGGATTGGCGAAGGCCGGGCGGGCGGTGGGCGGCGAGCGGCGTCCACAATCAATGTTAAGTTTTCGTGTTTGAGTCCATGTCTTTGTTACTGTACCACCTAGGACTAGCAAACTTTCACAGCTTCATAATCAAGGGGTGCCCACCACATATCACTATCCAACATGTTACCTTTGTTTGAACTTGACCCATTTTTTCCGCGCAGTCGACTTAGCCATTTTCAATGTTAACTTTTCGCGTTTACAATGGTAAGTTTTCGTGTTTAAGTCCATTTCTTTGGTACTGTACCACCTAGGACCACCAAACTTTCACAGCTTCATAACCACATACATGTACAACTATCCAACATGTGACCATTTTTGTCGCGCCCGCTTGCGGAAAGCGCGATATAGTCGGCACTTTGGCGTACGTACGTACGTACGTACGTACGTACGTGTGTCCGGTTAAAGTTTTGGTTAAGTTGTTTGGTTAAGTTTTTTGGTTAAAGTTTTTGGTTAAGTTCTTTGGTTAAAGTTTTTGGTTAAGTTTTTTGGTTAAGTTTTTTGGTTAAAGTTTTTGATTAAAGTTTTTCGTTATACTATATCTCTGCAACTGCTTTGCCCATTACCTTGAAACTTCACATGGGTGTTTATCATCATATATATTTTCATTCTACCCCCCTCCCGTGCGGCCCCTGTGCCCAATGTCAAGGTCAAATTACTTTGAAGTTTTTGGTTAAGTTTTCTGGTTAAAGTTTTTGGTTAAGTTTTTGTCGCGCCCGCTTGCGGGAAGTGCGATATAGTCGGCACTTTGGCGTACGTACGTACTGTCCGGTTAAAGTTTTTGGTTAAGTTGTTTGGTTAAGTTTTTTGGTTAAAGTTTTTGGTTAAGTTCTTTGGTTAAAGTTTTTGGTTAAGTTTTTTGGTTAAGTTTTTTGGTTAAAGTTTTTCGTTAAAGTTTTTCGTTATACTATATCTCTGCAACTGCTTTGCCCATTACCTTGAAACTTCACATGGGTGTTTATCATCATCTATATTTTCATTCTACCGCCCTCTCGTGCGGTCACTGTGCCCAATGTCAAGGTCAAATTACTTGGAAGTTTTTGGTTAAGTTTTTTGGTTAATGTTTTTGGTTAAGTTTTTTGTTTTTTGGTTAAACTTTTTTTTTGGTTAAGTTTTTTGGTTAAGTTTTTTGGTTAATGTTTTTCATTATACTATATCTCTGCAACTGCTTTGCCCATTACCTTGAAACTTCACATGGGTGTTTATCATCATCTATATTTTCATTCTACCCCCCTCCCGTGCGGCCCCTGTGCCCAATGTCAAGGTCAAATTACTTTGAAGTTTTTGGTTAAGTTTTTTGGTTAAAGTTTTTGGTTAAGTTTTTTGGTTAAGTTTTTTGGTTAAAATTTTTCGTTATACTATATCTCTGCAACTGCTTTGCCCATTACCTTGAAACTTCACATGGGTGTTTATCATCATCTATATTTTCATTCTACCGCCCTCCCGTGCGGTCACTGTGCCCAATGTCAAGGTCAAATTACTTGGAAGTTTTTGGTTAAGTTTTTTGGTTAATGTTTTTGGTTAAGTTTTTTGGTTAAACTTTTTGGTTAAGTTTTTTGGTTAAGTTTTTTGGTTAATGTTTTTCATTATACTATATCTCTGCAACTGCTTTGCCCATTACCTTGAAACTTCACATGGGTGTTTATCATCATCTATATTTTCATTCTACCGCCCTCCCGTGCGGCCCCTGTGCCCAATGTCAAGGTCAAATTACTTGGAAGTTTTTGGTTAAAGTTTTTTTCGCGCCCACTTGCGGAAAGCGCGATATAGTCGGCACTTTGGCGTACGTACGTTTACGTACGTGTGTCCGGTTAAAGTTTTTGGTTAAGTTTTTTGGTTAAAGTTTTTCGTTATACTATATATTTTTAGTGTCCATGCCTCGCCACAAGGCACGACATGCAGGCCGCGGCCATCTAGTTTTTACCTTCACCTATTATTTCTACTTAATTGATTTAGCCATTTTCAACGTCAACTTTTTAACGTACGTCTGGTTAAAGTTTTTTGGTTAAAATTTTTCGTTATACTACCGTATTCTTGCGATTATAAGTCGCATTTTTTTTACTCAGATTTGTATCCCAGAAAGCCCCTGCGTCTTATAAATACATGTAGATACATGAGCATTTTTTTCAACCCGAAATATTGACATAAACGACCAAAAATAAAAAAAATAAAAATGCGTTCCTATATTTGTTGTTGTTAGTCTTTGGGGTAAAATCCGGTATTGGAATACTGGATTCGTATTGTAAACAGTTCGCGCCTTACTCGCGCCTTACTCGTTCCGGCCCTGTGTCACATTCGGTACACATTTTCTATACCGAAGGCGAACAGTGTATACCAAGATCAGATCCGGTCGACATTTTCTCTGCCGAATCACAATCTGGCCTCTATTATTTTAATTATCTTTTGAAAACATTTACCGGGCCCATATCGGTCGGTGTCATTTTGCCGTATTGCATGATGCCATTAACGGTAAATCCCAATATGCATAATGCAATCCCACGAAAGTTATAAAACTCCATCATTTGTTTCGAAACTGTGTGTTTACACGATGCTGATGAAAGTGGCAAGCCTAAGTCAGCTGGCCGACATCAAACACACCGCGTGTCAAGATTTACAACATAAAGCCATATCAACACACGCGGTTGCTGATGTCAGTTTCGTATTCGTCACTAAACTGGTACCCTGTCTGATGCGTCCCAGTGAAGCAATACTACCGAGAACCAGACTCTATTTATGACACGGCAAACGTGTTTATGTGAATTGGGTCTCTATCTCTGACAAATCCCGGCTTATTGCATTAGCGACCAGGCGGTGGATTCGCGTAGTCTGCACATGATTTATAATGTTCGCCAATCTGTAATTAAAAACATTATAATTCCGTCAGCGGACTATGTAAATTCGTCCTAGCTATAGGCTGCTGTCATCGTCATTTATGGAAGATACAACTGATTTTGAAATACTACATACTGTACAGGCGAAAGTTGTGTGTTGCTTTGTGGAAAAAAATCGATAACACCCAACCGTGTCAACAGGTGCTTTTCTTATGTCATCATTCAGCATGAGGCAATAAACTGTGTGACCTTTAGGCTATGTTTTGAAATTGCACTGATTGGTCAACACGCTTTTTTGATGTGTGCGGCAACATGGGGGTAATCAGTAACCCATTTCATGCTGAGGATACGCTTATGTTTGCGGAAAATCCTAAATAGTTTCCTTCTATGCACTCAGAAGTATATGCCGCGATCACCATTTAAACCGTTTCGTCGAGACGGTTCAAATGAGTGGTCACAACATGTACTTTCAGTGAGAAATAACAAAAATAAAAATAAAATATTTAATAAATTTCATATCCGTAAATGTGTATTCAGAAAGGAACGGGTTAAAAAAACACTCTGGATTATACGCAGATCTGTCGCCATATTTCGCCGATATTGATTTCGAAAATAGTTTCCGTAAATGGTGTTGAAAAGAGATAATACATACCGCAATCAATAATAACAATATAATACCACTTTCAGCAGCAATATGATCACAAATATAACACGATTTATGACTAGTCTGTTACACATTTAACACGATTTTGATATACAAATAAGGCAAAAATATCGGGAGCCAATGCACAACCGTGTACTAACCGAGAATGTGTTATAGTGAAGCGCGTACTACCGAGTTCACAGTGTAATTGAAGATACTAGAAAACGGTGAAATACGGACCTGGGAATCACGGACATAGAGTCGGCAAATTACGGACATAGCAAACTATGATAGGGAAAATACAGACAAAACCGTCCAAGGTACGAATAAAAAAACAGTGTGGGGGAATAAATAACAACAACAACTTTGCGAGTTTTTTTTAAACAGTGTGGGGGAATAAATAACAACAACAACTTTGCGAGTTTTTTTTAAGTTTTTTGTTTCATTTTGTTAGGAAAATTGGGTGCGTCTTATAATCTCATGTAGACATTTTCCCCCAGATTTTGGACTGAAAATAGGGGTGCGTCTTATGCACTCTTGCGACCGATAATCACAAGAATACGGTATATCTCTGCAACTGCTTCGCCCATTACCTTGAAACTTCACATGGGTGTTTATCATCATCCATATTTTCATTCTACCAACCAACCGTGCGGCCCCTGTGCCCAATGTCAAGGTTAAATTACTTTGAATTTTTTTGTTAAAGTTTTTTCGTGTACTATATCTCTGCAACTGCTTCACCCATTACCTTGATACTTCACATGGGTGTTTATCATCATTGTCGCGCCAGCTTGCGGAAAGCGTGATATCGTCGGCATTTTGGCATACGTCCGTCGATCCGTACGTCCGTGTGTCCGGTTAAAGTTTTTTGGTTAAAGTTTTTCCATCTACTATATCTATTTTTTAGTGTCCATGCCTCGCCCCAAGGCGCGACATGCAGGCCACAGCCATCTAGTCTACAAAAAGTGGGTATAATTATGTTATCCAAGTGTCTATGCTTGGAAAAAACCTGGCCTTCGTGGCTTTGCCTCGTTTCTTGTTTTATCTCATCGCGTAGCGAAGGTACAGGTTTTCCATTGTCTTATAACTTCTTTACTGAATTCTCTTGGCACTTTATGTGCAGGTTTGTCATCATCCATATTTTCATTCCCCACCCCAGCATGCTCTCAAATAACTTCCCATTTCAGTAAATTCAGTCTGCTTCATGCATAACCTCTACCATATGGGTGATTCACTTAAAACTTCATATGACTTGTCTATAGTATAACATTTCCCCGTGTCTATTGTCAGTACCCAGTAATGTACCACCCAGAGCCGGGCCACGTGTTCAACTGTATCCAGCGCGCCCAACAGAACACCCTGGAGGGTACACCCCACTTTCTCGCCATGCTGATTTTCGGGGGCTTGCAGTACCCACGCATCTCGGCTGGGGCCGGGGCCTTCTACCTTGTGTCCCGTGTTGTCTACGCCAAGGGCTACTACACGGGAGGTGGGTTCAAACTGAATTAAACCTTTCAACCTTATGAAATTGGATGTTCCCATTCTCATTTTTGTTGCACCTGCTTTAGGAGAAGGCGCACTTTTTCCGCTGTCGTCTTCATCGTCCGCGTCAACAATGTCAAAAAGTTTGTACAATCTTCTTCATCAAGATATAACTGTAATATTACTTGACGGATTGCTTCAATATTTGGACACTCAATACATGTGAGCATATGGAACACACTCGTGCCACCATTCACATGACCTGTTTTTGCCTTCAAACACTTAGCTATTTTTTTGCATCAAAAAGTTTGTACAACTTTCTTCATCATTGTATAACTTGTATATTACTTGACGGATTGCTTCAAGTGCTTCAATATTTGGACACTTGATACATGTAATATACTCATGCCACCGTTAACATGACCTTGACCTTCACGTGGTTGTGGAAACACTTAGCCATTTCTTAAACCAAACATTTTCTTCAACATTGACCTTGTTCGTGTTTAAATCATGCACATATCTGACGGTTTTTGTGATGCTTACTTTAGCACATGCCTATGATCATGTTATGGTCAAATGCTTCGGCAGCCACGACACCGCTGCCATGGCGGAATTGTTGTTAGGATGCTTACTTTATCACATGCCCATGATCATGTTACGGTCGTATGCCTTGGCAGCCGTTACATCGCTTCCGTGGTAGAATTCTTGTGAATAATATGGTTGATTTCTGAATGATTATATTTTCTACTTCTGCATAATACTCATTGCATCCTTAGATGTCAAAGGGTTAATGTGCATCCTTATGTAATTATGCCACCTATGTGGAGCAAGTAGGGCATATGGCATTGCTCTTGAGGTTCTGTACGTCCGTCTGTCCGTCCATGTACATTTACGTCAAAAAGTTTGTACGAGTTTCAGCAGTTATAGTCCAGTATTTACAAACATAATATCTAGTTGAATGGTTGGTTAAGCTTCTGCCCGACATCCTCCAATACCATTTTATCTGGTGTAATCTAGTCTGTATATGACTTTATTTTTTATTGAACAATAAAACCTCATTCAAGGAGTGAATTCTTCCATTCCAGACCCAGCGAAGTCTAACCGTGGAGCGTTTGGCATGCTGGGCATCTTCTGTCTGCTTGGTAACACAGTTTCCCTCGCCTTCCACCAGCTCCAGCTCTGGCCGTGTCACCATTGTCACTAGGTACGCAATTAAAGTTTATCTTCTGCTGTTTATTTTTCATTTTGCTCATCAAAAACAAGGTTTGGCGGCACTCAGAGCTCCAGTTAAGGTGCGTAATTTGACCAACTTGGGGTGAATTTTTGTTTATTTCTTCATCAAAAATGGCAAGTTGGGAGTGCTTTAGAATCGTCTCATTGAGACGATTCTAAAGCACTCCCAATTTGCCATTTTTGATGGAGAAATAAGAAATTTACCTCCAAATTACGCACCTTAACAGGAGCTCTGGCAGCACTTTAGAATCATTCAGTCCTGCCAAACTATGTTTTTATTGAAAAAGAACACAAAGAAAAAAACAACAACAGACAAAAATGTTTGGTTTCCATATTCTAAGGGCTATTTTAGTATTTTTGTAACGTGCGAAAAACACAATATTAATAAGAAACTTTCTACATTTGTTGACATTTCATTTTTTAGCCAGGTTTTTTTTTTTTTTTTTAAAACCCAGGCTATTGGATTGGCGAAAGCCGGGCGGGCGGGCGGGCGGGCGGGCAGGTGGCGGGCGGCGTCCACAATCAATGTTAAGTTTTCGTGTTTGAGTCCATTTCTTTGTTACTATACCTCATAGGACCAACAAACTTTCACAGCTTCATAACCAAGGGGTGCCCACCACATATCACTATCCAACATGTTACCTTTTTTTTTTTAACTTGACACATTTTTTCCACGCAGTCGACTTAGCCATTTTCAATGTTAACTTTTCGCGTTTACAATGTTAAGTTTTCGTGTTTAAGTTCATTTCTTTGGTACTGTACCACCTAGGACCACCAAACTTTCACAGCTTCATAACCAAGGGGTGCCCACCACATACAACTATCCAACATGTGACCATTTTTTTACCTTGACCTATTATTTCTACGTAATTGACTTAGCCATTTTCAACGTTAACCTTTTAACGTACGTCTGGTTAAAGTTTTTTTGTTAAAGTTTTTCGTTATACTGTATCTCTGCAACTGCTTCGCCCATTACCTTGAAACTTCACATGGGTGTTTATCATCATCCATATTTTCATTCTACCCCACAACCGTGCGGCCCCTTTGCCCAATGTCAAGGTCAAATTAATTTGAATTCTTTTCTTAAAGTTTTTTTGTGTACTATATCTCTGCAACTGCTTCACCCATTACCTTGATACTTCACATGGGTGTTTATCATCATTGTCGCGCCCGCTGCGGAAAGCGCGATATAGTCGGCATTTTGGCACACGTCCGTCCGTCCGTACGTCTGTGTGTCCAGTTAAAGTTTTTTGGTTAAAGTTTTGCCATCTACTATATCTCTTTTTTTAGTGTCCATGCCTCACCCCAAGGCGCGAAATGCAGGCCACGGCCATCTAGTCTACACAAAGTGGGTATAATTATGTTATACAAGTGTCTATGCTTGGAAAAAACTTGGCCTTCGTGGCTTTGCCTCGTTTCTTGTTTCTGATAACATTCGGCTTTCCACCATAATGTTACTTTGATGTTTTGTCACGGATTTTGACTCAAATGTCATAATAAGAATGCTTGTCATAATAAGAATGCTTGTGAATGGCTGTGATAATGTAATCAATTCAGTAGATTTCGGCTGTGATAATGTAATAAATTCAGTATAATAAAAATTAATAAATTTATCCCTAAATTGAAAATTTCTCCCTCAAACTTTGTTAGATAAGTATACTTTGCAATGTTGGTGAAATAGGCTACTGGTATCACATTGAATAGTTCAATCACTGCATCTTGCTATAGGCGATCCAATAGCAGGGTTTGCACAGGTCTTGAAAAACCCTTGAATATGAAATCTGAAAGATGATCAATTGCCTTGAAAAACCCTTGAAAAACAATACTAACCCTTAAACAAAACTTGAATATTAACCGGCCCACTTTGGTCAAAACACCACCACCAAATTTAATTAATTGCCAAATAGACACCAGCCTTGAATTCAATGGTCAAAACAGCTCCAGTCTTAAAAATCAAACTTTGTATCCGCTCTGGCTAAAAAGTTGGGTCATTGTAAACAAAATAATGTCCTTAAACAGAGCTACAGATAAGCTTTGTGTCCAAAGCGTACTACACCCCCAGATTTCAAAATCATTGCATATTTTACATTTACAAATGGATTTTGATTTTCTTCATTACTAAATAGGGAACAATTACAAATGATAAAAAAATATAACAAATTTAAAAATTCACTTAATTGAGCTGCAAAAAATGCTTTTTGCAGCTCAACTATTAAGTAAATGTTCAACTTTATGACAGTATTTTCACTACTCAATTTGAAAATCAATGCGTATTTTGCTGTGAGTATTGTGTACTCCCACTTTTGATAATCAATGCGTATTCAGCTAAAATAATTGCGTAAAATATGCCAATACGCACCTTATCTGGAGCCCTGCTTAAAATTTAAAGTTAATGTCTTGAAAAACCATTGAAAAACCCTTAAATTTTACAAGTGAAAGTTTGTATGAACCCTAAATAGGTAGCATGCCAGTGGTATGGAATTCCAAATCTACATAAGCTCTTATTACTTTTAGGGGAAGGGGCCAAGTGACTGGTGTGGTATGGACCTGGCACCAGTAGCCTATTTCATCAACATTGCAAAGTATACTTTAGTAGCAAAGTATACTTTGAGGGAGAAATTTTCAATTTTTTTTTAAATTTATTAATTTTTATTATACTGAATTTATTACATTATCACAGCCATTTAATGGCTGTGATAATGTAATAAATTCAGTATAATAATTCTGCATACTTTTAATCATGAAATATATGCATTTGTTAGTTCTATGTGAAATAATGCATTTCTGGAAAAATAAATGATTACTCCCTCAAAGTATACTTTGCTAGTAAAGTATACTTTGCAATGTTGATGAAATAGGCTACTGATCCGGTTATTCTAATTTCAGGGCCGAATATTTATTTTTTTTCGGTGTAAATTTTTACGTTTCGATTTTGGGATTTTCCCCCCAATTTCGCATGTGAAACGCGGGATCGAACCCATCGGCCCGGCCTTAAATTACCGTAGCTGTTGATAGGCTGGTAAATATTAAATAAAAAAACGAACTTACATATCAGTACTCAAATAATTAGAGCTAGAATTAAATATTTAGAGCTACATTTACCTCCAAATGATTTAGAGAGCACTTCTTTGATTTGGAGCTAGCTCTAAATATTTAATGCCGAATCTACATAAAGTCAAATAATTCTTGCTAGCTCTAAATAATTAGAGCGAGCTTTAATATTTAGAGCTAGCATTAATTATTTGAATTTATGTATTAGATTTTGCGTTCCTGGAACGCCAAATCTACATAAACTCAAATAATTATCACCAGCTGTAAATAATTAGAGCAGGCATTAGAGCTAGCATTAATAATTAGAGCAGGCATTAGAGCTAGCATTAATAATTAGAGCAGGCATTAGAGCTAGCATTAATAATTAGAGCAGGCATTAGAGCTAGCATTAATAATTTGAGTTTATGTACATTTGGCGTTCCATACAGTTGCGGTATATATATTTTTCAGATGAACTTCAGATTTGAATGCAGTTGGTTTCCCTCCAGTGCCAGTATGTTTAGTGCCAGCGGCGGAATTCTGTGTGCCTATACACACGTGCCATATACATAGTTGTTGTTCCCATCAGGATTTGTCATTGCATTATCTCGGCAATCGAGCAAAAAGGTACATGCCCACTCAGTAGGCACAAATTGTTCTTTATATCAGAGACATCATCTGATACATTTTCTGGCAAAATACACATTCATTTACCATTACCCCACGCATTATTATACATTTTATATCATATGTAAATTTCCACACTGATATCAGGGGCGATAACCGTGTTTCCTTAAAATGTTAATAGACATTAGTATTTATTCTCTGTATTTATTGTTTGATGTGCAATGATCATACTTTATCATTGGTGAAAATTATTATTTTTTCAGGTGACGCATTTAATTACTATAAATAAATAAAAAATATCATGCCTCATTTGCATATGAAAATAGCCTGATACCACCGCGCATCACTATCAGTAAAATAAATATTACTAAATGATTATATCTGTATAGCGGGCACTCGTAATTGTTAGGACTGATGAAATAGTGAGACAATTATACACTTATTTAATTCCTATAAAGAACAGTTTGTGCCTACTTAGTGGGCATGTACCTTTAATGATAAGACTGTAGAATGTGTTAATTGTTGCTGTGAATGGAGACATGTGGCTTATGGGTTTTGTGATCAGTGTAGATCCAGATCAGCCAGTGTGTCCGCACAGTCTGATCAGCATCTACACCTGGTTTGGCCCTCACGTACGTCCTTGGCATTTTTGTATGTGCCAGTTGAATCTGATTATACCCCTTATGTGAGTATTACGATTATTCATAATCCTATTACTTTTGGGGGAAGTATAGTATAGCATCCTATCACCATGCCAACTGCCTGTGCATGAGAGTGCATTCTTTGTATAGGCTTGTTCCAATGGGACAGCAGTTAATACAGTGGAACCTCTCTAATCCGGACACCAAGAAAATATATGTGATCTCATTTTTAAATGGGTTTCTTGGTAACATATCTCAGATAATAATGCATGTTCATGATTGCAAAATACATAAGTATGTCCCAGACTGGACATATGCCTGATGTACTGTGGAACATCTCTAAACCGGACACCCTGGTGCTGTTTTTCTAGTTTCGAGGTAGAACTAATAATCTATTAATGAACTATTCTATTGGATGACAGTCCAGGTGTTACATTTATAATAGTATAGCCAATTGTTCTCGTCATTTTATTTTCACTTCAAGGAACCAGGGGTCTCAGAAATGTCATTTCCGCTACCCTAACAGAATGTCGTGTTTTACTAGTACATGTATATGATGATGGTATGATCTGACTGTTAAATTGCCTGTATATGACCTAGAACTCCAGTTAAGGTGCGTAATTTGGAGGTAAATTTCTTATTTCTCCATCAAAAATGGCAAGTTGGGAGTTTTTTTGATGAAGAAATAAAATAAATTCACCCCAAGTTGGTAAAATTACGTACCTTAACTGGAGCTCTGTGACCTCATTGTTAGACAATCAATAAAATCCAGTCTTTTTCATACTCGACCCATCCTTCAGGTATACATGTATAACAATAATACATAGACAAGCATGATATTTGTTCATTTGTACATTGGCATCTTCAAGTGTGTGTGACTAGTGACTAATTATACTGTCAGGGGCGGATCCAGCATTTGGGGAACAGGGGGTTGTCTAGTTGCGAAGGTAGCTCTTGCAATATACTCCCGTACCATCCGTAGCTAGCTACGGACGGTACGGGAGTAATTGCAAGAGTTACCGTTCGCAACTATGGGGTTGTCCTATTTTCGAGCTCTTCGAAATGCACTTTCCTGTGTTTCACGGCATTTAAATTCAGACTCCAACCGGTGGTAAACTGTTATCTATGTGAACTCCGTGGCTGGGGGAGGGGTGGGGGTAGATCCGCCCCTGACTGTTGTACTAATGTGATCAAACTTATTGTGTAAGTACACATAATGATCAGCATCTACGCTGTCCACACGTTGCTGGGTACGACCAAGTGTCCTGTAGTCCCAGATAGCCTGTGTATGTGGCTCTCTGTAAACCAGCGGCCATTTCATGTCGGATGAAATAATCCCTATATGTTGTATATACATTGTATATTGCATATTCAGAGCTAAAATTAAAAAGTGCTGCTTAATATTAGATAGAAACATTGTGATAGTATTGTTTGATAGTGTTGTTGTAGGGTTTTACTGGTATCTGTAGCAAACACTGTAGTCTCTCGTCTATGTGATAAGCGATTTAGCGCTTAATAATTGTTGATGACAATCCATATTTGCCATGGTATCTCTCTGAACAAAACAAATAACACATGGACCTTACATTTTACCATAATTGCAGGGCTGAATATATCTTTTTATGTAAATATTCAGTTCTCATTTTGGGATTTTCTCCCAATCTGTGGATTACGGTTTATGATTACAATTATGGTGAAGTACGGGATTTGACACGGTTAACCCGGCCTAAAATGACCTTAGCTGTTGACAGGCAATTAAACACCATTAAATCAATAAATAAATTATAATTACTAAAACTATATTCAATGAAGTGAAATAAAGAAAATTTGGTGAAATTTTCTGACTAGTCCATTTATGAAAAGGGGGGTGTTTTTGTTTTAAAAAATGTGACAATTACTTGCAAAAAGTGCAGATCCTAATGAGATGGCTCGTCACAAGCCGGCTCATCACATTACACATTAAAGGTACATGCCCACTCAGTAGGCACAAAATGTTCTTTATATGAAAGACATCATCTGAGACATTTCCTGGCAAAATAAACATTCATTCACCATTTTCCCACTTATTGATTGGCATTATTAAAGATTTTATATCAGACATACATAAATTTTCACACTGATATCAAGGGCGATAACCGTGTTTCCTTAAAATGTTAAGGGAAATTACTATTTATTCTCTGTATTTATTTTTTATGTACAATGATCATACTTTATAATCTGTCGAAAATACTATTTTTTACACGACACATTTAATTTGTATAAATAATTAAAAAATATAATGCCTCATTTGCATATGAAAATAGCCTGATACCACCGCGCGTCAGTATCAGTAAAATAAATATTACTAAATGGTTATATCTGTATAGCGGGCACTCGTAATTTTTAGAACTGGTGGAATAGTGACACAATTATACACTTATTTAAATCATATAAAGAACAGTGTGTGCCTAGTGAGTGGGCATGTACCTTTAAACTCTAATGAACAAACAAACAAACAAAAAAACTAGTACATGTATATGAATTTTGAATCTCGATTGGTGCTCTTACTACAACAATATAGACAAATTAGTTAAACAATATTTATTTCAAATAATATACATGTATATATATGCATCAAAATACATATAAAGTAATGGTTAATAAGGATTAGAAAACAAGTTAAAAAAAAGGAAAAAAGAAGAGTATTTGCTAAAATCACACTAAAGTGCAATTTGGCTTGTATGTCTTACACATATATTTTTCCTTAAGCCAATCAAACACCTTTGTTAAAGTTATCATTACTGTTTTTTTCACATTAATAGTTTCTTCCAAAAATGAAGGGTACACGTGTACATCATGTCGTCAACATGGTGTTTAGTATTGTTATGTAACATAACAATAATAAACACCATGTTTGCATAATTGAGGTAATATTTACATTATATAACTGGTTTATCACTCATTATGACCATATATAACTCGTGTTTTACAACATTTACTCATTGAATAAAGTATTGTGGATATTCGTATTTATGTGCCTTTGTATTCAGATTCCTTAATTATACCGGTACTTGGGCAGTGGGTTGGGAGCATGCGAAGGGTACATTTAATGGTGGGGTTCATCCTTACTGGAATCCTGATATTCCTGGTTTGACTCTTAGGTACATATTGGGCTTTCTGGTATGTGAGAGTTTAATCCGGTTATACCCATTATAAAAGTAATACGATTAGTACTAATCCTTTTATTTTTGGGGAGTGGGGTTAAGTGACTCTGGTGTGCTCAGGATCTGGCACCGGGTCAGGTTATTCTAATTTAAGGGCTGAATGTCTTATATTTAGCTCACCTGAGATCTGTCCGTGTAATATGTATATGCATTAAGTGTTATAACCTTCTGGGCACCACCTCGGATTATATCTTGTGAGTTTGCCCACTGAGGTTGAGGTGAAGACTGGTCAACCCAGTCATGTGAATTAATTTGTCACACCCCCATTCACACTGGGGCTGCACTCTGCTGGCGTAAATGTTTCGATTCCAAATAGGCACCGCATTCAGGACAAATTCCCATTCAGCTACTGTGAGTGATGCAGAAGATACTGCATTTAGTACAGCTGTTAATCTCTCCTATCATAAGCATTGTGCAAAATATGAAAGTATGACATTTCTACCAGTGTTAGTACATGCCATGAGCTTCATTTTCAGAATGGGAGGTAAGGCAGATTTGTCCTCTGAGGACCGTGAGAGGTCAATGACCTCGAAGTACCAAAATATTGATGTTTGGCGTCATTGGTTAATGGAAAACATGTATATGATGTACAAACCATGCATTTGTGTTACAATGAAAGTGTCTACGTATTCCACAGAGCGTTGGTAATTATTAGTAGGTGTTTTCTTCTACTTATGCGTACATAGGCTATTACCTCCCACGAGCGCCCCAAACAGGGTGGATTTGAGGACAGTGACAGGTCAGTTACCTCAACATATCAAATAGTGATGCCAATGAATGCAAACTGTGTGTGTCATATGATAGATTACTACAACTCACAGCAGACATTGCCAATGGTGTCTGCCAGCGCTTCAACATGGAATAAGTTGTTTGCCCACCCACGCTGCGCCAAGGACTGTTCACTACTGAGGCTGTCGATACTATTGACCATAACCCTAGCTCCGCGATGGCCAAGGATTATTTTCATGGCACTGGTATATCCCTCATGCAAAATCCATCACACACAAATGGCGGACTCGACCGTGGTGTAGTGGTGATTGGGCAAGACATCTCTTTCGCCAAGTCGGTAACACCTCTGTCATCAGTGTACACAAGTGTGCCACCTGCTGCCATGAAGACAAAGAACTTCATTGCACCGGCTGTACAAGGTCCTGCAAAACCTCCCGACTTCCTGGCTGCTGAAGCTGCCGTGCAAGAAGAGTATGGATGGCTGAGGACAGTGAAGACAGCTCTAGAGAAGCAATCTATAGATGAATGGGTGTCATGGTCTGCCTACCATGCCGATGTCCAGCAAGCAGTGATTTCACCTGCCGCGATCAATGCATTGTTGCCTCTGTTCGTAGACAGTGCACACTCGGTGGCAATGATAAGACATTCCATGACCATCGTCAAGGCAGCAATTCAGCACCTGAGCCCTGGACAAGTACCTGTACTTGCTGCTGATCAGCCACTCTTCGCCCTTGCCAAAGAAATACAGTGGACCTGGACAGCCACACATGGAGAGGATCACTTTGTCATCATGTTCGGCGGTCTGCATATCGAGATGGGTGTGTTGAAGCTGCTGCGAGACTGGCTGGAGGACAGCGGCTGGACGAATGCCCTGGTACAGGCCGACATTGCCAGCTCTGGGACTGCAAATTCCTTCATTCGAGCCACCCATGTTACCAAGACCCGCCATGCACACCAAGTCACAGCTGCAACCCTCCACACACTACTCCAGCAGGCATACAGTAACGACTGCACACCTGATGATGGCAACACCACTCAGCCAGATGATGAGGGTCTTTGAGGAGTGGTGCACACAGCGAGCAAAGGCCAGTGTGCACTTTGACTACTGGCTCAAGACCCTGTCACTGGAGGTTCTCTTGCTGGTGTATATCCGATCACTCCGTGAAGGGAACTTTGAGCTTTATGTGCAATCCCTGACACAGATCATGCCCTGGATGTTCGCCTTAGATCACACTAACTATTCCAGGTGGCTTTCTGTACACATCCGTGATATGATGAACCTCATTGACAAACACCCAGATGTCCTGGCAGAATTCAATTCTGGGAAGTTTGTGGTACACAAGACCAGCAACAAGTTCTCTGCCATGGCAATTGACCAATGTCCTGAACAAAACAACGCTGTGGTCAAAGGGTCTGGTGGAGCTATTGGACTGACAGGAAACCATGGGGCACTCAGACGCTGGATGGTGGCAGGGCCAGAAATAGCCAGGATCACTACATAGTTTGAAGAGCAGGCTATAAGAGGACGTGGCGGTGCTCACGACACTGGCCATCTTCACCATGATCAGAAACCTGGAGTGCAAGCAGCCTTCATGAAGGATGTCAGAGGACTTATAGCAGTGTTTCAAGAGATGCGGAATCCCTTCTTAGAGGACACTCAAGATATACTGGTCCTTGACACGAGAGACATCATGGAAACCCCAGTGGCAGAAACTGTGAGAAAGATTGAGTCCCTTGGTGAAGAGCAGTACACAAAGTTTGTTGAAGAAAGACTGGGACTATGCACGAAGCCAGTTACAGACACGCTGCCCAAGAACAAGTTGCCACTCTTCAGTCGGCCACAGACCAAGACGCAGTCAAAGCAGCAGATGCAACTCGCAGCAGTGAAGAGTGACTGTAGTCTCTTCTCAAGGTTGTATATTGCATGTCAATCACGTGATGGGGATCTTGACCAGTTCTTCTGCCACGAGAACCAGGCAGCCCCATCTGCATTATCAACAAGAGGAAAACTGCGCCTTGCAGTCAAAGCAGATCTACTACACTGCCTGAAAACAGACCAACCCGAAACCACAAGTGCACCTGGGGTTGATGCCACAATCCTTGACGGAGCAGCTATTGTTCAAATGCTCAATCCTGTAGCGGCAAAGACCTTTCAAGACTTTCAAGACATAGTCTTTGCACCTTACATCTCCACTCAACTGGAAAAGGTCCACAGATTGGACCTCGTCTGGGATGTATATCTACCTGACATCCTGAAAGGCACGACCAGACAGAAGAGGGGAAAGGGCGTTAGGAAAAGAGTGGCTCCATCTACCATCATGCCTAAGAACTGGAAGGACTTCCTTCGTGTTGATCAAAACCAGACTGAGCTCTTTGGTTTTCTGTCACGAGCGGTCATTCGTCTTCCAATAGCTGATGGCAAGGAAATGTATGCAACATGTGGAACTGGGGTCCTCTGCTCTCCTGCCGAGTCCGACTTGTTCACACGAGGAGGCGGACACTCACATGCTTTTACATGTGGCAGATGCTGTGCAGAAGGGGATCAGGAAGGTGGCCATACGCACTGTGGATACTGATGTTGTGGTACTGGCTGTGGCTTCATTCAACGACATCAATCCTGATGAGCTGTGGATAGCTCTTGGTACTGGATCCAGCTGCCGGTACATAGCTGTTCACCAACTGGCTGCCGCCATGAACCCAAGACAATGTGCTACTCTCCCCATCTTCCATGCCCTCACAGGGTGCGACACTGTGTCTTCTTTCGCTGGCAGAGGGAAGAAGACTGCCTGGGACATTTGGAAAGTGTTCCCAGAGGTGACTGATGCCTTTGAAGAACTCTTACGCATGCCAAGTGATGTCAGTGAGGAGTCAATGTCACTGCTGGAGCGCTTCATTGTGCTGATGTATGACCGCGCCAGTGACATCATGGAAGTGAACGATGCTAGGAAACAGCTCTTCGCTCACAAGTCTAGGGCTCTAAATAACATTCCCCCAACGCAGGCAGCACTCCAGCAGCACATCAAGCGTGCATGTCTCCAGGCCAACTGCTGGAACCAAACTCTGGTTCTAAATCCTGAGTTGCCAAGCCCATCTGACTGGGGCTGGACAAAGGAGGCCTCTGTGTGGCAGCCTCTTTGGACGACACTGCCAGAGGCATCAAAATCTTGCCACGAACTGATCCACTGTGGCTGCAAGAAGGGATGTACTGGCCGCTGCAAGTGCACCAAGGCTGCACTCAAATGCACTGCATTATGTGCATGTTGGTCAGACTGTTAGGTGCAATCAGACACCTTTGAATGTATGCGTCAATATGGATAATGCATGTGTTTTACAAGTACCGGTATGTACTATACATGTGTCTGAGGTCACTGACCTCACTGTACTTTAAACTACAGACTTTGTTCAGTGCAAATTGGAAATTAAAGTTGCACAGATTATCTTACAACACGATTTCATGGAAGCTATTCTGGACACCACAATAACCTAAATGTGCATTTCAATAGATTTGATTTCTAAGGTCACTGACCTCATTTAAAGCACTTGTTCAGTCATGGTTGCATCCTGTGATTATGCATAAAGGCTCTCCAGAAGATAAAGTGACCAACACATGCAAAATACCTTTGTAATGATTCCCAAAACAGACATACTGCGCCAGAATCGTGAAAAAATGTAAATTTCAATGTAATTGAGGTCACTGACCTCTCACGGTCCTCAGAGGTCAAATCTGACTTACCTCCCAATCTTAAAACGAACCTTATGGTATGTACTAACACTGGTAAAAGTTTCATGCTTTAGTCATATTTTGCACAATCGTTATGGCTATCTGCTGTACTAATTGGAGAATAGTAGGTTAGTGCCGTGAATAGGAACAAATATATGGCAAGGCTCAGGAAACGGGATGGGCGAGGCTCTGCCGAGCACATCCCGTTTCCGTGCCGGCCAGATTATTTTTCCCATTCACGGCACTAACCTACTTTTTAGCTCGACTATTCGAAGAATAAGTAGAGCTTATGTTGTCACCCCGGCGTCGGCGTCGTCGTCGGCGTCACCGTCACGCCTTGTTAAGGTTTTTAGTCAAGTTTGTATATGGAATACTACTGGCCCTACACCCACCATACTTGGACAACTTCATCTCCTAGTGATCTACATCAATAACCCCTGATCTATATTTGACCTTCACCTACATTTCCTCTTGAATTACTTGGTTAATTCCCCTTGGTTAAGGTTTTTAGTCAACCTTGGTTAAGGTTTTTAGTCAAGCTTGTATACGCAATACTACTGGCTCTACACCCACCATACTTGGACAACTTCATCTCCTAGTGATGCACATCAATAACCCCTCATCTATATTTGACCTTGACCTACATTTCCTCTTGAATTACTTACTTAATTCCCCTTGGTTAAGGTTTTTAGTCAACCTTGGTTAAGGTTTTTTTTTCAAGCTTGTACATTGAATACTATTGTGCATCCAGACACCATACTTACTTAATTCCTTTTGGTTAAGGTTTTTAGTCAACCTTCTATATGGAATACTACTGGCCCTACACCCACCATACTTGGACAACTTCATCTCCTAGTGATGTACATCAACAACTCCTGATCTATATTTGACCTTCACCTACATTTCCTCTTGAATTACTTACTTAATTCCCCTTGGTTAAGGTTTTTAGTCAACCTTGGTTAAGTTTTTTTTTTCAAGCTTGTACATTGAATACTATTGTGCATCCAGACACCATACTTCGACAACCTTTTCTCATAGGTATGTACATCAATAACCCCTGATCTATATTTGACCTTGACCTACATTTCCTCTTCAATTACTTACTTAATTCCTTTTGGTTAAGGTTTTTAGTCAACCTTCTATATGGAATACTACTGGCCCTACACCCACCATACTTGGACATCTTCATCTCCTAGTGATGTACATCAACACCCCTGATCTATATTTGACCTTGACCTACATTTCCTCTTGAATTACTTACTTAATTCCCCTTGGTTAACGTTTTTAGTCAAGCTTGTAGATGGAATACTCCTGGCCCTACACCAACCATACTTGGACAACTTCATCTCCTAGTGATGTACATCAACCACCCCTGACCTATATTTGACCTTGACCTACATTTAACCTTGAATTACTTACTTAATTCCCCTTGGTTAAGGTTTTTACTCGACCTTGGTTAAGCTTTTTACTCAAGCTTGTACATGGAATACTATTGTGCATACAGACACCATACTTGGACAACCTTTTCTCATAGTGATGTACATCAATAACCCCTGATCTATATTTGACCTTGACCTACATTTCCTCTTGAATTACTTACTTAATTCTCTTTGGTTAACGTTTTTAGTCAAGCTTGTAGATGGAATACTCATGGCCCTACACCAACCATACTTGGACAACTTCATCTCCTAGTGATGTACATCAACAACCCCTGACCTATATGTGACCTTGACCTACATTTAACCTTAAATTACTTACTTAATTCCCCTTGGTTAAGGTTTTTACTCAACCTTGGTTAAGGTTTTTAGTCAAGCTTGTAGATGGAATACTATTGTGCATACAGACACCATACTTGGATAACTTTTTCTCATAGGGATGTACATCAATAACCCCTGACCTTTATTTTACCTTCACCTACATTTAACCTTGAATTACTTGCTTAATGTTTATAGTCAAGCTTGTATATGGAATACGTCTGGGCCTACATCAACCATACTTGGACAACTTCATCTCCTAGTGATGTACATCAATAATCCCTGACCTATATTTGACATTGACCTACTTTTATCCTTGGATTACTTAGTTATCTCCCCTTGGTTACGGTTTTTACTCAAGCTTGTATATGGAATACTCCTGGGCCTACAGCAACCATACTTGGAAAACTTTATCTCCTAGTGATGTACATCAATAACCCCTGACCTATATCTGACATTGACCTACATTTAACCTTAAATTACTTACTTAATTTCCCTTGGTTAATGTTTTTGGTCAACCTTGGTTAAGGTTTTTATGCAGGCCGCAGCCACCTTCTTTGTCAAGCTATGTGTACATCGACAACCCTCGTAGTCGAGCTATGCTGTTCTCCTACAGCTCTTGTCTATTTATCCCGTCAACACCTACAAATGGCTTTAAAATACAAAAAAAACCGCACTGTGTTGACGGGATAAATACATTTTCATCTAGTAACAGTAAAATGTGTTGATGCTCTCAGTACAGCTGAATGGCACCTTGTCAGGAATCCGGTGCATTTTACTTTGGCACAGAGTACAGCACCAGTGATTCAGTCCATCATTGAAGTTGCATAGTCGTCGTGAGTTGTGACATTTTCTAATAATGTTCTAAACACTGGTTGTATTGTGCAGGTGGTTCATTCGAGCATGATAAGCCAAGCATATACATGTATGTACTATGCAAAACTGAAAAGGTGTATAGTTTTCATCATTCCATCTGTCTATTTGGGAGTATAAATACAATGTACATGTATAGCAATTGTACCATGAATATTAAATTTTGTTAGAACACTTTGTGCAGAGCTCCAGTTAAGGTGCGTATTTGCGTATTTTACACACTTATTTTAGCGGAATACGCACTGATTATCAAAAGTGGGAGTACAGAATACTCGCACCAATGTGAAAATATGCATTGATTTTCAAATTGAGTTGTCAAATAAGTGAATTTTTAAATGTGTTTTATTGTTTTTATCATTTGTTCCCTATTCAATAAGGAAGCAAATCAATAATACATTTGTAAAAGTATATACAATACGCATTGAATTTGAAATCTGGGGGTATAATACTCTTTAGATACACAACTTATCTGGAGCTCTGTTTGTCAATATAGAAACCAGAATAAATTACATCTGTCTGTCCACAAAACATTAAGTTTTTACCTAATACACATATTTTGCAACCATACACGGGTGTCGGATTGACTTCAAACTGCATATGCCTGTTTATCATCATCCATGTGTACCATGTGCGCATGCACACATCTGTGGCAAACGACCAAATCAATCACAAACGAGCATCGTAATTCGACACACGTTTTGGGGCAGGGCTACAGTCACTCAAACCTGTGCTATTCATGTGAGGTAGGACAAACAATAAAATACATGTAGTTCACATATTAATTTTTTGAAAAAGTTAATTACATAAAATAAAAAATATGGGATATAATGATAAGTAAAAGTTATATCACGGTTCGTACGCATGTACGAGCAGATAATCCGCGAGTTTTAGCTCGTATTTGTGGACAAACGTGATCTAACTTATTTATCACATCTTCATGCACATACCATGCACACGAGCTGTGTTAATACAGAAACAACACCGGGAAATGTGTCAAAGATGTGATAATAATAATAATAATCACACTAGTAAATGAAGTAGATACTAAACTGTAATTATTCACCAGAAAAGTTGTCCGTTTCTGATTTACACCACATAAAAACTGGTCCCCGGCTGTTTGTAGCTTTCCATTGAAAATATTAGCAGACAGCAGGCAGTTGGGAACCAGCAAACATTACATGCTCCATATTTGTTCTCTTCTGGATTTTCCGTATTTTCTCTTCGAATATATCAGATTAACGATAGTGTCATATTGTCCTGTTAGTGTACAAGCATTCTCAATTGAACGATTCACCTAAATACATCAGTTGGCGTATCAAGTAATCCTTTATTTTAGGTAAGTTTGCTAAAATCGGTTGTCCTTTTATCAGCTTACATGTCACGTATAATTTGTCATTGACTTTGACTTTTGTTGACTTTGTTGATTTTTTTTTTATTGGGAATGCACATGATGTTCTAGAAAATGATCTCGAACGTTATTGTCTGTCTATCATTTACTACCCTGTCCACAGGTGTTTCACAAATATTGTTTATACTTATGTAACGGGCGTTGCCAGCTTTTCAGAGGGGTCGGAAATTAAAAATCATATAAAGTGCAATATAAAACAGAAAAAGTCATTCAACTATTCGATAATGAAATTCAACCTATAAGAGTCTCACAAATCGAGATATGAGTAAAAATAATTTTCTCTTTGCCATTTTTAGTTCAAAAAAAATCATGTTAGCTAAAAAATGGGGGTTCATATGACCCCCCCCCCCCACATGACGACGCCCTTGTGTAACCAGATTCTGGGTGAGTTGTAACACAACTAGCTGTAACCCGTGCGTTGTGCGACACTAAGGTGTATAGTGGTTTAACGGGTACCTGGTGTGATTGACTTTTACAGGTTACATCAGCCAGCAAACACAACAACGGTACTTGTTCTGACTACATAGCTCTAATTAATTACATCAAGAGCTCCAGATAACCTTTATCATGCTGCAGAAAACAATAAACAGACCACAAATATAGCATATTTTTCTTATTTTCCATGTAAACACATCTTGGTATTTCATTAGAATTGTCTCCAAGGAGACAATTCTAATGAAATGCCAAAACATGTTTTCATTTTGAAGCAAATTATTAAATAATTGCTGTCTGTTGATGTGCAAACAGTAGTGTGATTTTATTTTACCCATGCAATTAACATTTTGAAATACCCAATTGCTTCAGAAATGATGGAGTGACAACACTCAATTACTAATTGTATCCCCCGGACTCCGTCGGGGGATACTATGGATTTGACAGCGGGCCGCGTCCGCAGACACTTGTCCGGAGCATAACTCGAACACCCTTTGGAATATTTTCATGAAACTTCATACATGCATAGACCACGACCCGAAGGTGTGTCACGCACAAGAATGACAACTCTTGCATAGCTAATTTTTTAGTTATCTCCCTTTTTTGTTTCTCGCACTGATTTTGTGTCCGGAGCATAACTCCACCACCCTTTGGAATATTTTCATGAAACTTCACACATGCATAGACCACGACCCGAAGGTGTGTTGCACACAAGAATGACAACTCTTGCATAGCTATTTTTTGAGTTATCTCCCTTTTTTGTTTCGCACACTGATTGACCATAACTCGACCACCCTTTGGAATATTTTTATGAAACTTCACACATTCAATTAGACCACGAACCGAAGGTGTGTCGTGCACAAGAATGACAACTCTTGCATAGCTAATTTTTTAGTTATCTCCCTATTTTGTTTTCGCGCACTGATTTCCTGTCCGGAGCATAACTCGACCACCCTTTGGAATATTTTCATGAAACTTCACACATGCATAGACCACGACCCGGAGGTGTGTCGCGCACAAGAATGACAACTCTTGCGTAGCTAATTTTTTAGTTATCTCCCTTTTTTGTTTTGTGCACTCGACAAACTGGACAATAATGCATGAAGACCCGTTTTCTCGTCTGCTCTATACACCTTTTCTCGTGTGCTCTGTACACCTTACCTGTAGAGAGAACAATAGAGACTGGGAGAACCATTCACCTGTCCATGTGCTGCATGTGCTAGCATGTGCAAATGTCCAGTCTTGACCACAGGTAATTTATACAGGTAAATTACTACATTGGATATTACATTTCCGTAAACTGTGTTGAAAATATTGTGGCATTATGTGGACCTGTGCAGATATATGTAGATAAATATAGGATTATTAAAAAGAAATTCTGGGCTCCAGTAGCAAGCATTATTATTTTTAAACTTTTTTTTTGCATTTTTATTTTTTCATTTTTTTTTTTCAAATTATTTTTCAATTTTTGTCTAGTAGCATAAGGTCGTAAGTGCTATATACAGACTATTCACCTGTGCATGTGCTAGCATGTGCAACTGACCACTGACCACTTACAGGTAATTTATACAGGTAAATGATTATATTACATTTCCGTAAACTGTGTTGAAATTATTGTGGCAATATGTGGACCTGTGTATATATGATATGTAGATAAATATAGGACTATTAAAAAACATTCTGGGCTCCAGTAGGGAGCATTATTCTTTTATTATTATTATTATACCTTCGATTTGATATATAACATGACCATATTCGGTCAAAAATAAAATTTGACCCCAATTTGACCCCACGGGCCACGCCCATTTTTGACCCTGGGGTCACCATTTTAACAACTTTGAAAGAGCAATGTACATCAATCATTCCTACCAAGTTTCGTCGAAATCCGGCTAGCGGTTCATGAGAAGATTTTTTAAGAATTTATGCTATTTTTAGACGGCGGCCATCTTGGATTAGCGATGACCTCCATTTTAACAAATCTGAAAAGGCTTCACCCATGGACGATAACTTTTAAGTTTGGCTACCATGGGCCAAGCGGTTCATGTGAAGAAGAATTTTGAAATCTCTAATAAAAGAACGACCTTTTGACCTTTCGGCGGCCATCTTGGATGACATAACAATCCGATTTCGACAAAACATGTACCAGATTGATCGCCTCATTGATACCTTCGATTTGATATATAACATGACCATATTCGGTCAAAAATAAAATTTGACCCCATTTTGACGCCACGGGCCACGCCCATTTTTGACCCCGGGGTCACCATTTTAACAACTTTGAAAGAGCATTGTACATCGATCATTCCTACCAAGTTTTGTCGAAATCCGGGTGGCGGTTCTTGAGAAGAAGATTTTTTTAAGAATTTGTACTATTTTTAGACGGCGGCCATCTTGGATTACGTAATGACGTCATTTTAACAATTTTGTAATCCCCCTACCTAAGGACCATGACCATGAAGTTTGGTGACTATAGACCCAATGGTTACCGAGGAAAATGTTCACGGACGACGACGGACGACGACGGACGACGGACACATTGCGGTAACAATAGCTCACATGAGCTTCGCTCAGGTGAGCTAAAAATGCGAATTCACTTTGCGCATCAGCACATCAAAACGAAGCTACGAAGCAAATATCAGACGCGTAGGTATTAAGGTAAAAAAGTTTTTCGACCTATGAGGAAAAATAGTGAAATTCTAAGACCGAAAGGGGGAGATAATCCATGATGGAAGGTTGGATCAAAAATCCGAATTCACTTTGCGCATCATAACGAAGCTACATATCAAATATCAGAAATGTAGGTATTAAGGTGAGAAAGTTTTTCGACTTACAATGAAAAAATGGGAAATGGATGAAAAATCCGAATTGACTTTGCGCATGTGCACATGATAACGAAGCTACATAGCAAATATGAGGCGCGTAGGTATGAAGATGAAAAAGTTTTTCGAGTTACAAGGAAAAAATGGGAAATTCTGAGTCCGAAAGGGGGAGATAATCGATGATGGAGGGTTGGATCAAAAATCCGAATTCACTTTGTGCATCTGCACATGATAACGAAGGTGCATACCAAATATGAGGCGCGTAGGCATGAAGGTGAAAAAGTTTTTCGAGTTACAAGGAAAAAATGGGAAATTCTGAGTCCGAAAGGGGGAGATAATCCATGATGGAGGGTCGGATCAAAAATCCGAATTCACTTTGCGGACATTCGTGACAAAAACAATATACCCATTTTTTCCCAAAAAAGTGGGTATAATAATCTTCAGTGTTTGAAAGGGGACATCCAGTTTATGCCCCCACCATGATAATGATAACATGCCATAACTGTTCATCATGATGAACACACAAGACCCCGGTCTGTAGCTCAAATGTCAAGATCACACTGAGAGGCGGTCCCTGACGATAACTGAAGTTCTTTTTAACCAAATTCGGCATACATGTTTACCATGGCAAGGGGAAGAAGCATGCTATTGATTTTCTAAAAAACAATCAGATGAGTTATTCCCCCTTGTTTACTGACTGTTAATATTTGATTAACTGCATATTTTGAGATTTTTACTGTTAGGCCATAAAAAAAAGTACTTTGGTTCTCGGATATTGCCGCGTCTGAATAATCCCTGCATGTCGAGCATTTAAAGGTATATACATGCCCACTCAGTAGGCACAAACTGTTATTTATATCAGAGACATCATCTGAGACATTTTCTGGCAAAAATTCATTTACCATTACCCCACATATTGATTGGCATTTTTATACATTTTATATCAGACGTAACTTTCCACACTGATATCAGGGGCGATAACCGTGTTTCCTTAAAATGTTAACAGACATTTCTATTTATTCTCTATATTAATATTTTGATGTGCAATGATCATAATTTATATTATTTTTTCAGGCGACGCATTTAATTAGTATAAATAATTAAAAAATTATCATGCCTCATTTGCATATGAAAATAGCCTGATACCACTGCGCGGCACTATCAGTAAAATAAATATTACTAAATGATTATATTTGTATAGCGGGCACTCGTAATTTTCAGAGCTCAGAAATATATGTCGTGACCACCATTTGAACCGTCTCGTTGAGACGGTTCAAATGAGTGGTCACAACATATAGTTTCATTGAGAAATTACAAAAAATATAAATTAAAATATTTTAAATTTCATACCCGTAAAGGTGTATTCCGCATGTAA
The DNA here is from genome assembly GCA_029237695.1 of Conchocele bisecta. Taxonomy (NCBI): domain Eukaryota; kingdom Metazoa; phylum Mollusca; class Bivalvia; order Lucinida; family Thyasiridae; genus Conchocele; species Conchocele bisecta. The sequence goes on from CM055277.1 coordinate 81,829,911, forward strand.
TGGGTTAATTTGCAACTGTACTACCGGGAATAATGGGAGGTAAGTAAGTTTCTAAGTAATTCCATGCACTTTGTTAGTTTAAACAATAATATTCATTAAATGTCCTGGACGTCTCAGATGTGGATGAACTTTCGAGCAAAACAGATTCTAAATGATTCTAAAATGCTGCCAAAACTTGTTTCTGATGAGAAAAAATGAAAGATAGAAAATAAACAGCTGATGACAGTATTTAACCCTTAGACCGCTATCTTATTTTTGTTGTTGTCTGCTGTTTATTTTCAATTTTCCATTTTTATCATGAAAAACATGCTTTGACAGCACTTTAGAATAATTTACAACATGCTTTGACGGCACTTCAGAATCATTTCCATTGGAAATGATTCTGAAGTGCTGTCAAACCATGTTTTTTTTTTAGAAATAAGGCAAGATATAAAAGCAACAGTTGTGAGTAGCGGTCTTAAACATGAAATGAAATGAAAATAGCCTGATATCACCGCACGTCACTATCAGTAAAAAAATATTGCCAAATGATTATATCTGTATATATAGCGGGCACTCTTAATTTTTAGAACTGGTGGAATAGTGACACAATTATACACTTATTTCATTCCTATAAAGAACAGTTTGTGCCTACTGAGTGGGCATGTACCTTTAAGCTCTGTTTAAAGTTGGTTAAACTCTTTATTTTCTATTTGCGATTTTCACTTTAAAGCGAGTTCTTTTTTATTAACCACGTTAATGTTAATGATCCACAAATGATTATTCAAACACAGAGAAAATTAATTGACTGAAAATCTAGGTATTGATCAGACCGTGCAGGCTGACCTGTGACTGTTGGTGATGAATGTCATAAGGTCCTTTCTGTCGGCTAGTGGCCGCTGTTATCACATGGATGTAACCCCTAATCCCGCCGTTATCAGCGGGTTACACATTGTACGCCGACCGCGTGGCCGTCCACATCAGACACCCATCTCTCCGGTATTGATCCTTTATAAACTGCTTACGGTAAGTCGAGTATTAATTTCCTGTTCTAAGTTGTCGTGTGAATCTGTAACTTGGAGACCATATTCACAGGGATTATATACAGCTTGGGCAGAAGTGTCACTGGTACATTAATACATGTATGTGTTGCAAATCATTGATAATCATGATTGTACGGTGTTGACTTCTATGAAGTTATTTCACCTTGAAATGTTGATAATCTAACTACATGAACATGTGCTTGTTGGATTGTCTGGAAATACTCCAGTAGCCTATTTCATCAACATTGCAAAGTATACTTTCCTAGCAAAGTATACTTTGAGGGAGAAATGTTCAATTTTAGAATAAATTTATTAATTTTTATTATACTGAATTTATTACATTATCACAGCCAATTTTGGCTGTGATAATGTAATAACTTCAGTATAATAATTCTGCATAGTTTTAATCATCAAATATATGTAATCGTTAGTTCTGCATGAAATAATGCATTTCGGAAAAATCAATGATTGCTCCCTCAAAGTATACTTTGCTAGTAAAGTATACTTTGCAATGTTGATGAAATCGGCTACAGATATAATATTTAGTTGGGTAATTGGGGCCAAATTAACCTAGTAGTCTGAGGATTTTGATCGATGTGCATGTATCCAAAATGCAGTTTTAACACTTTCAACCCTAAATAACTGGAATGGACCGTGATGATATGTTATTCTTTGGACAAATCCAATCGTCACAAAACTTTTCAGACCAGTACATTTATAACAAGGGGGTGTTTTTCTGCTTTTAAATGTATTAAAAATATTTGCAAAAAGTGCAGATCCTGTGGGGACGGCTCGCTACGAGCCGGCTCATCTGGATCTACACTGTTTGCAAAAACTGCTATAGACCCGTTGAATTTACTGGATTCTTATCATGTTATGCCTCTTTGAGGCTTCATCCACATTTTTAGCTCGACTATTCAAAGAATAGTTAGAGCTTATGTAGTCACCCCGGCGTCGGCGTCACGTTTTTAGTCGAGCTTGTATATGGAATACTCCTGGCCCTACACCCACCATACTTGGACAACTTCATCTCCTAGTGATGTACATCAACAACCCCTGAACTATAATTGACCTTGACCTACATTTAACCTTGAATTACTTAGTTAATTCCCCTTGGTTAAGGTTTTTAGTTAATTCCCCTTGGTTATGGTTTTTAGTCAAGCTTGTATATGGAATACTCCTGGCCCTACACCCACCATACTTGGACAACTTCATCTCCTAGTGATGTACACCAACAACCCCTGAACTATATTTGACCTTGACCTACATTTAACCTTGAATTACTTAGTTAATTCCCCTTGGTTAAGGTTTTTAGTTAATTCCCCTTGGTTAAGGTTTTTAGTCCACTTTGGTTAAGGTTTTTAGTCAAGCTTGTACATGGAATACTATTGTGCACACATACACCATACTTGGAAAACCTTTTCTCATAGGGATGTACATCAATAACCCCTGATCTATATTTAACCTTGACCTACATTTCCTCTTGAATTACTTAGTTAATTCCCCTTGGTTAAGGTTTTTAGTCAAGTTTGTAGATGGAATACTCCTGGCCCTACACCAACCATACTTGGACAACTTCATCTCCTAGTGATGTACATCAACAACCCCTGACCTATATTTGACATTGACCTACATTTAACCTTGAATTATTTAGTTAATTCCTCTTGGTTAAGGTTTCTAGTCAACCTTGGTTAAGGTTTTTATGCAGGCCGCGACCACCTTGTTTGTCAAGCTATATGTACATCGACAACCCTCGTTGTCAAGCTATGCTGTTCTCCTACAGCTCTTGTTTTGGTTATAAGGCCAATCTATATGACCGTTTGGATTGTTAAAAGTCTTTAAAGTGTTTTGTATCTCTACAACCTTATACCATTTCATGCTGAGGATATGCCATTTTGTTTGTGGCAAATATTTTCTTTATATGTGCTCAGAAGTATATGCCGCGATAGTTCACATGAGTGGTCGGTCACAACATATGTATACAAGTCATGTACATTCATTGAGAAATAACAAAAATAAAATAAAATGTTTAAAAATACTGTATTCCGAATGCAATGATTGATTTCAATCTTCAATATTATATGCTTTTTATCATTATCCATAGTTCCATAATTTAAGAGCAAGGTCGAATGTGTGTACCGGTAAGTACCAGGGGACCGTTTCAATAAACTAAAAAGTTCGTAATTGCAAATTTAGAATTGTCTGGAAATTTCAATTGATGGATTTACTTTTATTATACGCCCGTTTTAAAAAACCGGACGTATTATGTGTTCACTTTGGGCGGGCGGGCACAGCTTGTCCACTTGACGGATTGTCCACGCAATAACTAGAGTTCTACTTGACGGATTGTAACCAAATTCAGTATACTTGTTTATCACGGCAAGACGAAGAAGCCTATTGATTTTGATACCTTATCTCCTCTTGGCAGGCAATTTTTATTTTTCGCACTCTGTATCCTTGTCCACGCAATAACTCAAGTTCTACTTCACCGCTCGTAACCAAATTCGGTATACATGTTTATCACGGCAAGACGAAGAAGCGTATTGATTTTTAAAAATTTCAGTTAACTTATCTCCCTTTGGCGGCCATATTTATTTTTCGCACTCTACTAAAGTTCTTCTTTCACCGCTCGTAACTAAATTCGGTATACATGTTTATGACGGCAAGACGAAGAAGCCTATTGATTTTGAAAAAAATTCTGTTAAGTTATTTCGCCTTGGCGGCCATTTTTATTTTTCGCACTCTGTATCCTTGTCCACACAATAACTCAAGTTCTACTTCACCGATCGTAACCAAATTCGATATACATGTTTATCACGGCAAGTCGAGGAAGCCTAATGTATTTGAAAAATTTCGGATGACTTATCTCCCCTTGGCAGCCATTTTTAATTTTCCCACTCTGTATCCTTGTCCACGCAATAACTCTTTTTTTTTTTAATTGTCAGTGGACAACCCGTTTATTTATATATATATTTTTGTATCTATACATAACAAACATGTATAACAAAGTCAGCGATCTATAATGTGGAGTCGATCAGACCGTGGCTATGCCCAATCTGGTAGGATTCACACTAGTAGTCTTCACAATACATACAATCATTGTCACATTCAAAAGGCTATTGATATCAATTTGCAAAATATTCTGATGCAGTTAATATATTATAATGACAATTTGTGTGGACTCCGATTTTGATCGCACGTATGTGCGTTCTGGTTGCAGTCCACGCTGATTGTTTCACATTTAGTTGAATAGATGTTGTGGTTTATTGTTTTTGCAGAGATCGATATAACCGAATGAACTGTGGACAGACTGCGGATATGAGCTGTCTGTTCGAAGTAAAATTGGGTATTTTATACGTGTATTATGCTCATTCAAAAATATTTATTTTGTAAATGTTCACGTACAGTGGAACCTCTCCAAACCCGGACACCTTGGGGTATTCTGCTGTAAATCAAACATGTTACTGTCTGTTTCACGAAAGCTGCCCAAATTTTACGGCTATATAAACAATACAAAAACAATATTTTTTTTGATAATATTAAATTAAAGGAAAATTTAAGAATGAGCCTTCTTTTTATTTCGTGAAATTTGGTCAAATATTGGTTTTATTACGAAAAATTGATTTCTCTATGGGAATTTAACATGGGGGAAAAGAGGTAGAGGAGTTGCGGGAGGAGGCAAAAAACTAAATTTTTTGGAAATTGACTCTGAAACCTAGCTGCAGGAAGACTCGAAACTATGACACCAAAAAAAAATGCCTATTAAAAAAATCCCATTACCCCACCCACCTGGTATCGTACTGTACATGACGTTAATAGAAAGATAGTAATGTATGAGACCAAGTGGGTGGGGTAATATATTTTTTTGTAATGGTCATTTTCTTTGTGTCACAGGTCCGAGTATTCCACCTGTGTGCAGCCCATGCCCAATAAATGCAAATCCAATTGTTTACAAGAAAACATTGCTAGTGTGAAATTTACAGACTATCATATGTTTGCACTTATGAACATTTTAGTCATATTCTATCTCTGCAACATGCATGAAGTACTGATTAACATGAACTACTTCATATGTATCAGAGCTCCAGATAAGGTTCGTTTTGGCATATTTTACGCACTTATTGTAGCAGAATACACACTGATTATTAGAAGTGGGAGTACAAAATACTCGCACCAATGTGAAAATATTTTCAAATTGAGTAGTGAAAATACTGTAATAAAGTTGAAATTTACGGTTTGTTTTTTGCAGCTCAAATAAGTGAATTTTTAAATGTGTTTTATTTGTTTTTATGATTTGTTCCTTATTTAATAAGGAAGAAAGTCAATAATACATTTGTAAAAGTAAAATACGTATCTTCGTGTATCAAGAACCAAGGTCATGACTTTGAAATTTGTGTCCATGTATCAGAGCTCCAGATCAGCTGTATATTTGCGTAAATACCCAATTAAAATTGCCAAAACCCAATTGAAATCAGAAGTAGTGAGTATCAAAAAGCAATAACAAATTTGTGGTACCTTTATCCTGCTACAGAGAAAACAATAAACAGACCACACATATAGCATATGTTTCTTATTTGCCATGACAACACATCCAAGGAGACAATTCTAATGAAATGCCAAGACATGTTTTCATTTTGAAGCAAACTATTCAATAATTGCTGTCTGTTGATGTGTAAACAGTAGTGTGATTTTATTTTACCCAATTAAAATATTGAAATACCCAATACCCAATGATAGAGTGACAATACTCGATTACTAATTCCTTATCTGGAGCGCTGATGTTTGGGTACGGTTAATGAGTTTTTCAATGCGGTCATAACTTCTATATCTCTTGAAGGATTACTTTTATATTTCGATACATCATATGACTTTACTGTACGCTGTGAATATTTTATATGTACATTCCATGTTATTTTTTATTTCGTGTCAGAAGTATATTTTGTGGTGATCATTTAAACTGTGCCGCTGTTGCAATTCTTTGCGATTTTCATTGAAAAATAGCAAAATTAGAGAGAAAAAATATGCCTATACTTGTGACACAATGCCCCAACCAATAAATCAATGAATCGACCAATCAATCCAAAATGGCTGTGATAATGTAATAAATTCAGTAAATAATAAAAATTAATAAACATCCTTAAATTGAATATTTCTCCCTCAAAATGTACATAGCAAGATAAGTATACTTTGCAATTTTGGTGAAATAGGTTTCAGAATGTCCCAAGTTTGTGGAGAGGACTAATGCATGCTGCGTAATTGATTCATTCAATCAATCAATTAAACAAACAATCAATCAATCAACCAGTCCATTCCAGAATGGCGGGTATGTCCAAGTTTGTGAAGAGTGCCCCAGGACTATGGCTGGGTAATTGATTCACTCGATCAATTTAACAATCGATCATCCATTCCTGTTGCCGATTTCATCAAAATTGCAAAGTATACTTGTCTAGTAATCATTTGTTTTTGGCTGAAATGGTTTTTTTCATATAGAACTAACGACTAGTTGCTATAGTTGATGACTAAAAGTATGCAGAATTATTATACTGAATTTATTACATTATTTTGGCTGTGATAATGTATTAAATTCAGTATAATAAAAATTAATAAACATATCCTTAAATTGAATATTTCTCCCTCAAAATGTACTTAGCAAGATAAGTATACTTTGCAATTTTGCTGAAATAGGTTACAGAATGTCCCAAGTTTGTGGAGAGGACTAATACATGCTGCGTAATTGATTCAATCAATCAATTTAACAATCAATCAATCAACCAAGGCCTAAATTAAGATATTGTTTGTTTGATCTTTACCTACCCAACATTTCAGGATTGGGTAGGTAGGTAGGTAAATTATTTTAATTTATTTGAGATTTGTTTGCACACTCGTACATGACACCTTTGTTCGGTCATACAACTTGTTTCCTGTTGATGACCATATTATTTGATTCATGCTCTGATATTAAATGCCATTATACTTTCATATACAAACAACTTCGATTGATCTATTAATACTTCTCCCAAAACAGCCTTCCACGTCAATGTATTTGACAATTTCCTAATTTTATTTGAAACAAGTGAGCATGTCCCATGCTCCTCCGCCAGGACTACAGAAATACACAAAATGATGCTGTTGAAATCGGAAAGTCCCTCTTCGCCGGCCAACGCAAATGAAAAAAAAAAAAATAATATAAAAAAAAAAAAAATATTATTTTGAAATTGGAATAAAAACTTTGGAGTCGGCGGGAAAAAACTGAGGTGGGCGGTAAAGATCAAACAAACAATATTTTAATTTAGGCCCAATCCATTTCAGAATGGCGGGTATGTCCCAGTTTGTGGAGAGTGCCCGAGGACTATGGCTGGGTAATTGATTTAATCCATCAATTTAACAATCAATCCATCCATCTATTCCAGAATGGCGGGTATGTCCAAGTTTGTGGAGAGCATGCCGGCCGACTATGGCTGGGTGGTTCTCACTGGCACCAGCAGCGTCTTCGTCAACATGTGGATGGCCATTAACGTGTCCCGCGCCAGGAAGACTTACGAGGTTCAGGTAAATACACACACTACACCATGTACATGCATGCACAGAGTGTGTCACATGTGTATACCTAAGATACTCTTAAGATTTGTAGCATGCAATACATGTATATACAAATGTATAGTGTTTTTCTTTCCGTTATTCATTTCACGGGCAATTTTTTACAGACCGGCCACATTTCTTGATTGAAATTTTGGTCGACCAAAGATATGTTGTCCCCTCCTCCTGTATGTTATCTACTGTGATTATCTACTGCTGTTTGTTTTATTTGCCATTATACTCATGAAAAACATGATTTGACAGTACTTTAGAATCATTTCCAATGGCCAATGGAAATGATTCTCAAGTGCTGTCAAACCATGTTTTTACTGAGAAAGAATACAAAATATGAAACAACAGCAGACGGCATTTTCGGTTCCCCCGCCTTTTAAGTGTTAAATAAATATTTTCTTGTATTACACACATGATATTTCGTGAAAACCAAGCGAATCAAGCATAAAATACATGTATGCCAAATATTTTGCGAATTAATTACCAGGTGCGGCCAATTTCGTGTCCTGCGATTCAATTTGTGTATTTCCCCGTGTCTATTGTCAGTACCCGCTAATGTACCACCCAGAGGCGGGCCACGTGTTCAACTGTATCCAGCGGGCCCACCAGCACACCCTCGAGACGTACCCTCAGTTCCTGATGCTGCTGTTCCTCGGCGGCCTCCAGTACCCGCGCATCTCCGCCGGCGCCGGCGCCCTCTTTATCTTATCCCGGATCTTCTTTGCCAAGGGCTACTACACGGGCGGTAGGTACAACCGTCGCCCACAGTGGGGCCTCCTAGATAGTACCTTTTCAAATAATTTCTGAATTATTTACTAGCCAAAATGTTAGTGAACTAATAACCAAATGACTATTTGACTTTCGTCCAGGGGATACTATGAATTTTCACTGAATATCGCCTCGTCCGTTTATTTCGATTTTGGATTCGACCCTGGCGTCATGGATTATCTCCCCCTTTTCGACTTGTAAGTCGTAAAACATTAAAACCCTAATAGCTACACACCTGAAACTTGGTATGTAGCTTCCTTATGATGAGTAGATGCGCAAAGTTTATTTTGATTTTTTTACTGACCACCGGGTAATGGATTATGTCCCCCTTTTTGACTTAGAATTTGACAATTTTGCCTTGTAACTCGTAAAGCTTTTAAACCGTAATGGCTACATACCTGGAACTTGGCATGTAGCTTCCTTATGATGAGTACATGCGCAAGGTTAATTTGGATTTTTGATTTGACCCCCGGGTCATGGATTATCTCCCCCTTTTCGACTTGAATTTGGCAATTTGCCTTGTAAGTCGTAAAACGTTTAAACCGTACTAGCTACACACCTGAAACTTGGTATGTAACTTGCTTATGATGAATAGATGAGTACAGTTTATTTAGATTTTTGATTCGACCCCCGGGTCATGGATTATCTCCCGTTTTGGACTTGGAATTTTGCCTCGTTTATTATCAAAGCAGTATGTGGGGCAATATATATCCTTGTTCTATGAACACATTTTCTAGTTTCGCACATTGATTTCTTGTCTGAGGCATAACTCAAGTACCCTTTGGAATATTGTCATGAAACATCACACATGCTTCGATCACAACCCATGGTGTGTTGTGTGCAAGATGGACCACTCTTTTCTCACTAATATTTCACCTGTTGCTTTTTCGCAGATTGAGATCCTGTCAATCTTCATTACTCTTTAGAATATTTTCATGATATTTCAGACTTGCATAAGCCATTATTACCCCAAGGTGTGTCTCATGCACCTTACTAACATATTAGTTATCTCATTTTATTTTTAGCTCACTTGAGCACAGGGTTATGGACTTGGTAAAGGATAGGGTTGGTTACAATTAGCCACCTAAAAAATCCTTTTATGTGGCTAAAAATCGTTTTATGTGGCTAATATTTAACATGTGATAAGCCACATAAGTATAGTACTGTAAGAACGTCCGTCCGTCCGTCCCCGTCCGTCTGTCCGTCGTCCGTGAACATTGTCAACGTCTTCTCCTCGGTAACCATTAGGCCTATAGTCACCAAACTTTATGGTCATGGTCCTTAGGTAGGGGGATTACAACATTTTTAAAATGACGTCATTACATAATCCAAGATGGCCGCCGTTATCGCGAAATCAAAGATGGCCGCTGTTGAAAAGTAGGTCAAATTCTTAAAAAATATTCTTCTCGCGAACTGCCAGGCCGATTTTTACGAAACTTGGTATGAATGATCGATAGTTAACGCTGGTTCAGATTCCTTCAAATGGTGGACCCCGGGTCAAAAATAAGCGGGGCAGGAGGGGTAAAGTAGGGGTCAAATCTCACATTTGACCGAATATGGTGATGTCATATATCAAAGGTCAAGCCTTTTCATTTTCATGTTAAAATGATGGTCATCGCGAAATCCAAGATGGCCGCCTTTGAAAAGTAGGTAAAATTCTCAAAAAATCTTCTTCTCACGAACCGCCAGATCGATATAGTTAACGATGTTTCAGATTCCTTCAAATGGTGGCCCCCCACCCCCCCACCCCGGGTCAAAAATGGGCAGGAGGGAAGTAGGGATCAAATTTCACATTTGACCAAATATGATCATGTCATATATCAATTCGAAGGTATGGACGAAACGATCACTTAGGAGCATTTTTTGTCAAAATCAGATGTTTACATCCAAGATGGCTTCCGAAAGTTCAAAAGGTTGTTCTTTTATTAGAGATTTCAAACGTCTTCTTCATACAAACCGTTTGACCATTGGTAGCAAACTTCTCAGTTATGGTCCATTGGTAAAGCCTTTTCAGTTTTGTTAAAATGGCAGTCATCGTTACCGGTAATCAAAGATGGCGGCCGTCTAAAAATAGCACAAAATTTTAAAAAATCTTCTTCTCACAAACCACCTGACCGATTTCTACGAAACTTGGCAGAAATGATCGGTGTACAGTGCTTTTTCAAAAATGGGTAAAAAATGGGGTCAAATTTAATTTTTGACGGAATATGGTCTTATACTATCAGGTATTGATGAGGCGATCGCTGTGGTGCCTTTTCAATTTTGTTAAAATGGCGGTCGTCATTAATGGCCGCCATCTAAAAATAGCATAAATTCTTAAAAAATCTTCTCGCGAACCACCAGACCGATTTCGACGAAACTTGACAGGAATGATCGATGTACAATGCTTTTTCAAAGCTGTTAGAATGGTGACCTCTGGGTCAAAAATGGGTTTGGCCCGGGGGGTCAAATAAGGGTCAACTTTTTTACGGAATATTGTTATATAATACATAAAATCTAAGGATTGCAATAAAAAGTAGGCTGGAAGCATCCTGTTGTGGTCTCCAAACCTCTCAAAGTTGTGTAAGATATATCTGTACATATCGCGAGACAACTCCTACCCTGGTGACTTCTCAAGTTTGTCGCATTGACTTTTTGTGCCCGTCATGGGCTTATTATGATGTATATGTAGTGACAACTTTACATGCCAGTATTTGCTTGATTTTTGTGACATTGCACAGGTGAGCGATATAGGGCCATCATGGCCCTCTTGTTTTAATTGCTGTCTGTAGGCAGGCAGCGGGATACACCTGCTTTTGTGGACAAGCTTCAATTTCTGGTTTAGTGGCCAAATGGCTACTGTGGCAACCAGACCTAGCACATCATATGATAGGCACATAGGTTATGCATGGACATTAATTTTATCCCGTCAACACAGTGCGTATGTGCCATGAAACACGGTGCCGTGAAACATTTTTGATATCCTGTAAATACGACCTAATCACTGCGTATGAATATGTGCGGTGGCTGGGGTTATTTTTTTGAATTTTAAAGCCATTTGTAGGTGTTGACGGGATAAATAGAATAGTAGGTTAATGCCATGAATGGGAAAAAACATCTGGCGTGGCATGGAAATGGGATGGACTCGGTAGAGCCTCGCCCATCCCGTTTCCTAAGCCTTGCCAGATATTTTTTCCCATTCATGGCACTAACCTACTATTCTCTATATCTCTGGTCCAGCATATGTACTAACCTATATGTGACTGTGCTTCCGGATATTTTTCACCAAGGCTACTAAACGGGTGGTAAGTCGGCTGTTATCTAGGCAACACTGATACACGAGGGTGGTTGGTTGGGCGAACATGATGGCGTAAATTAACGGTAGGGGTTCCTCCTTATAGGAATCACGATTTGCCTGGTTTGGCCCTCAGGTACGTTTTTATCTTTGTTTCTTTTGTTACTATGGAGTTGAATTTGGTTATTGCCCATTGTAATAGTAATATTATTACTGATCCTACTGCTTTTGGGAGGGGGCCAAGTGATTCTGGTGTGGCGAGGACTTGGCATCAGATCAGGATTATTCTGATTTCAGGGCTGAATATATATGAAGTAAATATTCAATTCTGATTTTGGGATTTTCTTGAACATGTACATGTACTTGTATAGGTAATATATGGGATTTAGTACTAAACCCATTGACCCAGCCTTAAATGACCTTAGCTGTTGATTATAGGAATGAATGGCCTTTTTGTGGAATTTATCGGGGTATAAACTTGGAAAAGTCGCGGGAATACTGGACGAAGGCCGGAAGGCCTCGTCCAGTATTCCCGCGACTTTTCCAAGTTTATATCCCCGATAAATTCAACAAAAATACCATTCATTCCTTATAATTCCAGCATTTGAAATAAATTCATCAAGAAAATGTGTTTATTTTCCGTTTTCTTAAGAATTATTTTAACTGCGCCTCACTATTACGGAAAGTAGTTCGGCTTGGGAGTTTACTGGGATATAAATGTTGGACAGAGACTTGCTACGAGCCAATCAAATGTTAGGGAATTGTGTAAATATTTTTTTGCTGGAATTATAGGCCGTTAAACCCCAACAAACATACACTGAGACACAATATATAGAATACAAGGTCAGTGTTTTTTGATATCAACATTATCTGTCGGGCAAGGCTAGCCTTGCATTTTCCACATCGTGTGTCGGTGTAACCAACACCATGCGACTGTTATCAGAAGACACTAGCATGCTATTTTCTATTTATGGCCCATCAATGTTTAGCCTGAACTCAACTGTCGGTGTTCAACTGTTGGACTATTGTTACCAACAAATTTGTATATGAATTTGTATAACAAATATCAAGACCGATTAAATTGACAGCTTAAATTGAGACAATTTTTAAGTGCTGTTTTAAGTGCTTTGCTAAGAAATATTGTCAGCTGTGGGAACGAGCTTTAATTTTATCCTCTCAAGACGGTTTCCAGGCATGATAACTCTTAAGCTGATTTCATGCATTTTTCCTGATTTAAAATTACAAAGAAATTGTTCAGATTCAGTCTGATCTGCTCAAATTTGATACATCAGTAGCCGATTTCACCAACATTGCAAAGTATACTTTGAGGGAGAAATTTAAGGATAAATTTATTAATTTTTATTATACTGAATGTATTACATTATCACAGCCATTTTGGCTGTGATAATGTTATAAATTCAGTATAATAACTCTGCCTAGTTTTAATCATCAAATATATGCAGTGGTTTATAGTTTTATATGAAATAATGTATTTCGGGAAAAATAAATGATTACTCCCTCAAAGTATACTTTGCTAGAAAAGTATACTTTGCAATGTTGGTGAAACAAGGCTACTGAAAGGAGTACATGTACATGTCATGTTTAATTTTTTTCTTTTCATTTCAGACGGGTTTTTTTGAAGGTTAGTCTCATTCCTGTCTCTCTGAGACGCGTGAAATGAGTAACCCTAAGAATGCGGGAAATAAAAATATTATTGTCATCTGTAGCCGATTTCATAAAAATTTCAAAGTACATTGTATACTTATCTAGTACTCCAGAAATGCATTATTTCATATAGAACTAATGACTGCATATTATATTTGATGATTAAAAGTATTCAGAATTAAAATACTGTATTTATTACATTATCACAGCCAAAATGGCTGTGATAATGTAATAAATTCAGTATCATAAAAATTAATAAAGTTATCTTTAAATTGAAAATTTCTCCCTCAAAGTATACTTTGCTAGATAAGTATACTTTGCAATTTTGATGAAATAGGCTACTGATGTAGTTTGAAATGATTCTAAAATGCTGCCTAACCATGTGTTTGTTAATAAAAATGGAAACCAATACATGAACAACAGACAACATTTAATTCAGCATTGTGAGGGTTAACAACATTTAGCCATATGCCTCTTCTTCAATTTCTTCATCTAAATTAATTGGCTCTAAATGATACTCTTTTGTGGTGATGGGCCGTTAAGCACCATTCCATTCTATAAATGTCTTCTGTTTTCTGTATCTTGGACTGTTGAACTCCATTGCGCTCCATTCACGATACATGATTTCTGTTACAGAGCCCAAGAAGCGTAGTCGGGGAGCGTTTGGAATGGCCGGCATGCTCTGTCTGCTGGGAAACACAGTGTCGCTAGCCTTCCACCAACTCGGCTTCTGGCCGTGTAATCAATAGGTACGAGTATTTCTGCTATCTACATAACATGATACTTAAGTCGTCCTATGACACCTTATAAGACTAACCAGACGCGATAATTATCCACTAGTGACATCGATTTTTATTTTAATGTCTTCACTTTTTCTCGTCAAATAAGAACAATAAGACGACTTAATACAGTTTATACCGTCGTGACCAGTTAGTAAGACGTCTTGACGCGATAAGTTTCTCGTCACGCCGACATACTAACCGATCAAGACCAGATAAAATCTGCCGTGAAACAAGGTGCCGTGAAACATTTTTGATATCCTGTTGATACGACCTAATCACTGTGTATGAATATGTGCAGTTGTCATAATAGTTGATTCTCCGATTTTGAGGATGCGGCCGAGGTTATTTTTTTGCATTTTAAAGCTATTTGTAGCGTTGACGGGATAAATAGAATACTAGGTTAGTGCCGTGAATGGGAAAACATCTGGCGCGGCACGGAAACGGGATGTGCTCGGCAGAGCCTCGCCCATCCCATTTCCTATGCCTTGCCAGATATTTTTTCCCATTCACGGCACTAACCTACTATTCTCTATTTATGCTCCACAAGCCGGGGGTGCATATAGAATTACCGCTTTGTCCGTCTGCACTATCCTTGTGACTATGACAATCCAAAAAGTTTAAGTTTGTCAACATGCTTATATTGACAGTTCTCAAACCATACGTCACATGACTGGATTCAGAGTTTTTGCCTTTTGATTTTTCTCATTGGCTGAGCTTGTTCATGCGATAATTCGGAACAGTGCAAGTGCAATTTCCGCCAAAGTGTGTCGACATTCTTATCTTGACAATACATTGTATCTCTGATCAGTTCTTGAACCACATCTGTCACATGACCATTTGCAGAGTTATTAGTCATCATCTATATTTTCATTCGTTGCCCATTCATGCGGCGCCTGTACCCAAGGTGAAGATAAAATCTGACACTTAGAAGTTTGTGTTAGTGTAGCAGATTTCTTGTCCGATTTAATGTTTAATTTTAAGTGGAACTGACAAAGTTTTATATAAGAAATGGGTGTGCGAATTGCACACCTTCCATTGGGAGTAATTTACCTAAACATTCTTAGTTACATGTTCATGTAAGATCATTTGTTTGTTTGTTGGGGATCGTATGTGGCTGTGAGAAATGGGGCATATGGCTGTTGTTGGTAATCCAACTCGATTTAATGTTTAATTTTAAGTGGAACTGACAAAGTTTTATATCAGAAATGGGTGTGCGAATTGCACACCTTCCATTGGGAGTAATTTACCTAAACATTCTTAGTTACATGTTCATGTAAGATCATTTGTTTGTTTGTTGGGGATCGTATGTGGCTGTGAGAAATGGGGCATATGGCTGTTGTTGGTAATCCAACTCGTCTACTAGTGTGCCCCTGCAGCCTGATCTATCTTATTAAAAGTAGTACAGGGGCCCATTTCACTAAAATTTGCAAGACTTAAGAAGTTTGTAAGTGCTAAATTTAATTTTAGAATAACATTTACACCGACAGTTGATGTTGGAAAATCTGTCGTGGATGTGTTCACATGTAATGGTGTGAGCATGTAGGTGCAAAATTGTAACGTTAGTTAGCCACTTTAATGTGATATGCAAATTAATAAATAACGAAGTTTTGTGAAACGGTGATTCACCGACTGAATGGTGAACACTGCAGACCCTGCTCGGATTCTACACTGGATGCAAATCTCATAAGTCCCATTCCTCCAATCACTGCAACCTTTGACTGCAGTCCTGATCATGTCCATCCAAGATTCACAATTGCCAACTCGAGACGGAAATTTGGATAAATATGGACCCCCGAGGTCAGAGGTCATTGCAAACATTCCGTCTACTTCCAGGTCGGGGCGAATTATTCTCATCGATGTAACCAACGTGTAACCAACGATTAACCCTTACTACGCTGAATTAAATTTTGTCGTCTGCTGGAAATGTTTTATTTTCAATATTTCTTGATAAAAACTTGTTTTGGCAGCACATGAGAAATGTCTCCACTGGAGACGATTCTCATGTGCTGTTAAAACAGGTTTTTTGTTGCGAATTAAGGCAAAAAAGAAAAACAGCAGACGACAATTTTCAACTCCCGCATAGTGAGGGTTAAGCCTAAACTGAAGTGCCATTTTCAGTGATAACCCTATCCCTTACAAAGCTGAATTATAACTTTGCCGTCTGCTGTGTATTGCTCAATTTTCATTTTTCTCAACAAAAAACATGGTTTGGCAGCCATTTAGAATCATTTCCGTTGAATTGCTGTCAAATCATGTTTTTATTCAGACAAAAGACAAAATCAACAGCAGACGTCAATTTTCGTTTCCAGCATTGTAAGTTAAACTGACGTGCCATAGTCGAAGCTACTGTTGGGAGAGACGCAGCCAAATAGCGATGCAGCATTTACATCTGGAGCTGTTTATATGAGCAACTTGTGCAAATGGTGAACAGGGTTGTGGCAATCCGCATATATCCTAATCAGACTGAAATAGACAGCCTTTTTACAATTGGAGGATTTCAAATGAGCAACTTGGACAATGGATGAACATAAATCTTGATCAGCCCGTTACGCAGTTACGAATTCTGATCAGGATCAACACAATTAGCTGGGCCCAGATGCTCAAAACCTCTGTTAGCTTAACAGACTGTTAAATCCTTAACACCGTAGGTTTTGAGCAACCGGGCCCTGGCCCTGATTATATTTGCACCAACGGTTTCATCAGTTTTCTATTTTGAGTATGTTGATAAGCAATTATATATGGTTATAGCATAGCCAGCCAAATATTTATATCACACGTCACACTTTTTAAAGGTACATACCCACTCAGTAGGCACAAATTGTTCTTTATATGAATTAAATAAGTATAATTGTGTCACTTTTCCAATATTTCTAAAAATTACGAGCGCCCGCTATACAGATATAATAATTAAGTAATATTTATTTTACCGATAGTGACGCGTGGTATCAGGCTATTTTCATATGCAAATGAGGCATATTTTTTAAATTATTTATACTAATTAAATGCATCACCTAAAGATATAATATTTTCAACAGATTATAAAGTATGATCATTGTACATCAAAATATTAATACAGAGAATAAATAGTAAGTAATGTATGTTAACATTTTAAGGAAACAGGGTTATTGCCCCTGATATCAGTATGGAAATTTACGTCTGATATAAAATGTATAATAATGCCAATCAATACGTGGGGTAATGGTGAATGAATGTTTATTTTGCCAGAAAATGTCTCCGATGATGTCTGATATAAAGAACATTTGTGCCTACCGAGTGGGCATGTACCTTTAATCATTATTCTTTCAATAATCATGTTTATACAACCCCATTGTGTAGATTCAGTATATTGTGTTAGTGAATAAAATAATGGAACTTGTGTACATGTATTTACTTCCATTGGGTATACCAGAGTGTGTGCGTCAATATAAGGTTTGATCATGTCCAGCCGTGTGCAAACGTTTGCTGTGGCCCTCGGGAACTGTTTGAACCCGCAGGCCGCGGTTCAAACAGTTCCCAAGGGCCACAGCAAACGTTTGCACACGGCTGGACATGATCAAACGTTATTGTTACATTTCCAACACAAAGCTGATGTAATTTGAGCATTATATTCAGTATTTTCAGTACTTTTATAAAATCGTCCCATTCACGTAGATAATTTTCGGTATGCATATTCCGGGGCCGCGTCATGAACGTCATGAAGTAGTGACGTCATGAAGGCATTTCCGCGTAGTGACGTCATGAAGGCACTTCCATTACGCGTGGCCCCGGAATTAGCATTGCCTCAAGCCATGTGCAAACAGCACGCGCTATTTTGCACATATGTTATTAAAGTGAAAGTGAATAGGTTTAACGTCCAAGCAACAGGTAAGGTCATATAGAAACGGGACCACAGTTTAAAGTCTCATCCGACAGACAAGTGGGATGGAAATACTATGAAAGTATTTTTGATGCTCAAGGCGAGGTTTGAACCCATAACTCCAGATTGGAAGTCAGGTGTTCTAACTCCTAGGTCACAATCCATCCCTAATTAACCCTTACTATGCTGGAGACGGAAATTGCCGTCTGCCGTTTTTCAGTTTTGCCTTAATTCTTAAAACAAAAAAGGTTTTGACAGCACATGAGAATCGTCTCCAGTGGAGACGATTCTCGTGCGCTGTCAAAACAGGTTTTTGTTGAGAAATATTGAAAATAAAACATTTCCGGCAGACGACAAAAAATAATTCAGCGTAGTAAGGGTTGAGCCTTTCAACACTAGACTCAAACATTGAAACAGGTAGGGATGGGCTGTTGGATTTGGCCCCGACTTCCTATCCGGAGATTGTGGGTTCAAACCTCGCCCTAGGAGTGAATAATACAAACCTAGTATTTCCATCCCACTGGTCTGTTGGATGAGACTTTAAACTGTGGTCACGCCTCTACATGTTTGTTTGTTTGTTGGGGTTTAACGGCCTATCAACAGCTAAGGTCATTTAAGGCCAGGTCAATGGGTTTACTACTAAATCCCATATACATGTATTACCTGTAAAAGTAAATGTACATGTTCAAGTACATGTACAAATAGGGGGAAAATCCCAAAATCAGAACTGAATATTTACAATAACCAGATGGGGCCCGCATGTCGAGCCTGCCGAGGCATTTGATAGTATTTTAAAAAGTTTAACGCAGATTTCGGATGGATGGACGGACGTCATTGTGATCACTCCGTCGCTTTCCGCAAGCGGGCTCGACAAAAAAATATATATTCAGCCCTGAAATCAGAATAATCCTGATCTGGTGTCAGGTCCTCGCCACACCAGAATCACTTGGCCGCCTCCCAAAAGCAGCAGGATCAGTAATAATCTTACTTCTTTTATAAAGGGCAATAAGCCAATTAAACTCCCAGGTAACAAACGTACCGGAGGGCCAAGCCAGGCAAATAGTGATTCCTATGAGGAATGCCTACCGTTAATTTACGCCGCCACGTTTGCCCGACCAACCACCCACCCCGTCTCTACACGACCTAGCTGTTGCTGGGACATTAAACCCATTTCACTTGGTATCAGGATCTGCTATTTCTTTGCATTAACCCTTAGACCGCTACTCACAACAATTGTCGTCTGCTGTTGCTTTTATATCTTTCCTTATTTCTCAATAAAAATATGGTTTGACAGCACTTCAGAATCATTCTGAAGAGCTGTCAAAGCATGTTGTAAATTATTCTAAAGTGTGTCAAAGCATGTTTTGATGATAAAAATAGAAAATAAATAGCAGACGACAAAAAAAATAAGATAGTGGTCTAAGGGTTAACTCACTTTGTGCAGCATACTGATTCAGATATCGAAATTCACTTTATTTTTAAATGAAAATAAAATACATAGAGGATCTTTCACGAGTGATACCCGGCCATAAATGACCTTAGCTGTTGATCGGTCGTTAAACATCATTAAACTAAATATAAACCAGCCACAGACGACAGTTATTGTTTCCCACAGTCTAAGGGTTAACCCTTTCACCCCTAAGTAACTGCATGGGCTGCGATATGTTCGTTTTGCAACCAATCCAATCATCGCAAAATGATTTTCAGACTATTCCATTTATAAAAAAGGGGGTATTTGTTTTTCTCAAAAATTACTTTCAAACTGCAGATCCTGATGAGACGGCTCGTTACGAGCCGGCTCATCTGGATCTGCACTGTTTGCATAAACCGATATAGCGGGCTTTCGGGTTCAAAGGGTTAAGAGCAAGAAATTAGTCAAGTGGAGGGAAATACTGATAACTTTATTCGTGCCCAAAATAATGCACCAGCAAATTGTAATCCGCAGCAAAAAAAACCAACTTTCAACAACAAAAATGTCAACAGCATAAAATGTACATTTCTCACAGTCACATGCCAGGTTTACATGGTTGTTTGCAATTATGTACCATTCCTACGCCTATGTACTGAAATTGTGGGGTGGAGATTACCACTGACTGAGGCACAACTAAAAGGATAGGGCGACCTGTCTGAACAGGCTGGATCCCGATCAATGCACCGTCACACCATGATCCAATATGTGGCTGTGACTGGAGAAATGGGGGTGGGCGGCTTATGGGTTATGCGGCTAGTGATCAGGATCTGCACTGTTCGCCATTCCATTAATGAAACACTGGCCATGCTAATAACAAGCAATATAGATTGTTATCGGGCTACAGGAGTGTGATATTTGATCAGGAACTACACTGCTCTCAAATCATAAGCCTCATTTCTCATTTCTCCAGTCACGGCGACAAATGTTTCAAACTCGATTATATATGGTCCACCACCTGAGAAAATGGGATCTTGGAAAATTTGTGACCAGTGTAGAACCTGATCAAGTATCACACCACTGTAGCCTGATAACGATCTATATTGCTTGTTGGAAGCACAACCTGTGGTTCATTGATGGAATGGCGAACATCAGATCCTGATGAGACGGTGTAAATGCACAGGCTGATCTGGATCTACACTGGTCACCAAACTCATATATTCCCAGTCACATATACGAGTTGATCTACTCTTACTGTCAAAAGATTGATCACGATCAGTTAGTTATTCATGAACAATGTTAGTCACAGGATGGCGACAAATGCAGACCCTGATCAGACTGCGCGCCTGTGCACTCTGGCCTGGGACTAAGCTGCTTGCACATGTAGTAAGGTACATTTTATCAGCAGTGGGTCCGTATTTCACTGAATAGTGAACTGTAGCCAATTTCACCAAAATTGCAAAGCATACTTATCTAGCAAAGTATACTTTGAGGGGGTAATCATTTATTTTTCTGGAAACGCATTATTTCATATACATGTAGAACTAACCACTGCATATATGTGATGATTACAAGTATGCAGAATCATTATACTGAATTTATTACATTATCACAGCCAAAATGGCTGTGCTAATGTAATAAATTCAGTATAATAACAAGAAACGAGGCAAAGCCACGAAGGCCAGATTTTTTCCAAGCATGGACACTTGGATAACATAATTATACCCACTTTTGGTAGACTAGATGGCCGTGGCCTGCATGTCGCGCCTTGGGGCCAGGCATGGACACTAAAAAAATAGGTATAGTAGATGGAAAAACTTTAACGAAAAAACTTTAACCGGACACACGGACGGACGGACGGACGGACGACGGACGGACGGACGGACGGACGGACGGACGGACGGACGGACGTATGCCAAAATGCCGACGATATCGCGCTTTCCGCAAGCGGGTGCGACAATGATGATAAACACCCATGTGAAGTATCAAGGTAATGGGTGAAGCAGTTGCAGAGATATAGTACACGAAAAAACTTTAACAAATAAATTCAAAGTAATTTGACCTTGACATTGCGCACAGGGGCCGCACGGTTGGGGGTTAGAGTGAAAATATGGACGATGATAAACACCCATGTGAAGTTTCAAGGTAATGGGCGAAGCAGTTGCAGAGATATAGTATAACAAAAAAGTTTTAACCAAAAAATTTAACCAGACGTACGTTAAAAAGTTAACGTTCAAAATGGCTAAGTCAGTTACGTAGAAATAATAGGTGAAGGTAAAAAAATGGTCACATGTTGATTAGTTGTATGTGGTAGGCACCCCTTGGTAATGAAGCTGTGAAAGTTTGGTGGTCCTAGGTGGTACAGTACCAAAGAAATGGACTTAAACACGAAAACTTAACATTGTAAACGCGAAAACTTAACATTGAAAATGGCTAAGTGGACTGCGCGGAAAAAATGGGTCAAGTTAAAAAAAAAGTAACATGTTGGATAGTGATATGTGGTGGGCACCCCTTGATTATGAAGCTGTGAAAGTTTGGTGGTCCTAGGTGGTACAGTACCAAAGAAATGGACTTAAACACGAAAACTTAACATTGGAAACGCGAAAACTTAACATTGAAAATGGCTAAGTCGACTACGCGGAAAAAATGGGTCAAGTTAAAAACAAGAAACGAGGCATAGCCACGAAGGCCAGGTTTTTTCCATGCATAGACACTTGGATAACATAATTATACCCAATTTTTGTAGACTAGATGGCCGTGGCCTGCATGTCGCGCCTTGGGGCGAGGCATGGACACTAAAAAAATAGATATAGTAGATGGAAAAACTTTAACCAAAAAACTTTAACCGGACACACGGACGAACGGACGGACGTATGCTAAAATGCCGACAATATCGCGCTTTCCGCAAGCAGGTGTGACAATGATGATAAACACCCATGTGAAGTATCAAGGTATTGGGTGAAGCAGTTGCAGAGATATAGAACACGAAAAAACTTTAACAAAAAAATTCAAAGTAATTTGAACTTGACATAGGGCACAGGATCGCGCTTTCCGCAAGCAGGTGCGACAATGAATGATAAACACCCATGTGAAGTATCAAGTATTTGGGGTGAGCAATTGCAGAGATATAGTACACGAAAAAACTTTAACAAAAAAATTCAAATAATTTGACCTTGACATTGGGCACAGGATCGCCCGCTTTCCGCAAGCATGTCAACAATGATGATAAAACACCCATGTGAAGTATCAAGGTATTGGGTTAAGCAGTTGCAGATATATACAAACGAAAAAAAACTTTAAACAAAAAAATTCAAATAAATTGAAAACTTGACATTTGGGCACAGGATCGCGCTTTTCCGCAAGCAGTGCGACAAATAGATAAACACCCCTGTTGAAGTAACAAGGTATTGGGTTGAAGGGCAGTTGCAGAGATATATACGAAACGAACAAAAAACTTTTAACAAAAAAATTCAAAGTAATTTGAACCTTGACATTGGGCACAGGCGCCGCTTTCCCCGCAAGCAGGTGCACAATGATGATAAACACCCATGTGAAGTATCAAGGTATTGGGTGAAGCAGTTGCAGAGATATAGTACACAAAAAAACTTTAACAAAAAAATTCAAAGTAAATTTGACCCTTGACATAGGGCACAGGACGCGCTTTTGCGCAAGCAGTGCGACAATGATGTATCCACACATAATGAAGAATCAAGGTATTGGGTGAAGCAGTTGCAGAGATATAGTACACGAAAAAACTTGTTTAACAAAAAAATTCAAAGTAATTTGACCTTGACATAGGGAACAGGATCGCGCTTTCCGCAAGCAGGTGCGACAATGATGATAAACACCCATGTGAAGTATCAAGGTATTGGGTGAAGCAGTTGCAGAGATATAGTACACAAAAAAACTTTAACAAAAAATTTCAAAGTAATTTGACCTTGACATTGGGCACAGGGGCCGCACGGTTGGGGGTTAGAATGAAAATATGGATGATGATAAACACCCATGTGAAGTTTCAAGGTAATGGCGAAGCAGTTGCAGAGATATAGTATAACAAAAAAGTTTTAACCAAAAAACTCTTAACCAGACGTACGTTAAAAAGTTAACGTTGAAAATGGCCAAGTCAATTACGTAGAAATAATAGGTGAAGGTAAAAAAATGGTCACATGTTGGATAGTTGTATGTGGTAGGCACCCCTTGGTTATGAAGCTGTGAAAGTTTGGTGGTCCTAGGTGGTACAGTACCAAAGAAATGGACTTAAACACGAAAACTTAACATTGTAAACGCGAAAACAAAAATTAACATTGAAAATGGCTAAGTGGACTGCGCGGAAAAAATGGGTGAAGTTAAAAAAAAAAGTAACATGTTGGATAGTGATATGTGGTGGGTACCCCTTGATTATGAAGCTGTGAAAGTTTGGTGGTCCTAGGTGGTACAGTACCAAAGAAATGGACTTAAAACACGAAAACTTAACATTGTAAATGCGAAAACTTAACATTGAAAATGGCTAAGTCGACTACACGGAAAAAATGGGTCAAGTTAAAAAAAAAAGTAAAATGTTGGATAGTGATATGTGGTGGGCACCCCTTGATTATGAAGCTGTGAAAGTTTGGTGGTCCTAGGTGGTACAGTACCAAAGAAATGGACTTAAACACGAAAACTTAACATTGTAAACGCGAAAACTTAACATTGAAAATGGCTAAGTGGACTGCGCGGAAAAAATGGGTGAAGTTAAAAAAAAAAGTAACATGTTGGATAGTGATATGTGGTGGGTACCCCTTGATTATGAAGCTGTGAAAGTTTGGTGGTCCTAGGTGGTACAGTACCAAAGAAATGGACTTAAACACGAAAACTTAACATTGAAAATGCGAAAACTTAACATTGAAAATGGGTAAGTCGACTGCGCGGAAAAAATGGGTCAAGTTAAAACAAAAGTAACATGTTGGATAGTGATATGTGGTGGGCACCCCTTGATTATGAAGCTGTGAAAGTTTGGTGGTCCTAGGTGGTACAGTACCAAAGAAATGGACTTAAACACGAAAACTTAACATTGGAAACGCGAAAACTTAACATTGAAAATGGCTAAGTCGACTACGCGGAAAAAATGGGTCAAGTTAAAAACAAGAAACGAGGCAAAGCCACGAAGGCCAGGTTTTTTCCATGCATAGACACTTGGATAACATAATTATACCCAATTTTTGTAGACTAGATGGCCGTGGCCTGCATGTCGCGCCTTGGGGCGAGGCATGGACACTGAAAAAATAGATATAGTAGATGGAAAAACTTTAACCAAAAAACTTTAACCGGACACACGGACGAACGGACGGACGTATGCTAAAATGCTGACGATATCGCGCTTTCCGCAAGCAGGTGTGACAATGATGATAAACACCCATGTGAAGTATCAAGGCATTGGGTGAAGCAGTTGCAGAGATAGTACACACGAAAAAACTTTAACAAAAAATTCAAAGTAATTTGAACTTGACATAGGGCACAGGATCGCGCTTTCCGCAAGCAGGTGCGACAATATGATAAACACCCATGTGAAGTATCAAGGTATTGGGTGAAGCAGATTTGCAGAGATATAGTACACGAAAAAACTTTAACAAAAAAATTCAAAGTAATTTGACCTTGACATTGGGCCACAGGATCGCGCTTTCGCAAGCATGTGCAACAATGATGATACACCCCTGTGAAGTATCAAGGTATTGGGTGAAGCAGTTGCAGAGATATAGTTTACACAAATTAATTTGAACTTAACAAAATACAAAGATAAATTTGACCTTGACAATGATTGGGATAAACACAGATCGCGCTTTGCCGCAAGCAGGTGCGACAATGATGATAAACACATGTGAAGTATCATGTATTGGTGAAGCAGTTGCAGAGAAGTAATTTAGTTACACAAGCAGGTTACATCCCAGAATACATTGAGTTTTCAGAGATATAGTAACACTTTAACAAAAAATTTCAAAGTAATTTGACCTTGACATTGGGCACAGGGGCCGCACGGTTGGGGGTTAGAATGAAAATATGGATGATGATAAACACCCATGTGAAGTTCAAGGTAATGGCGAAGCATTGCAGAGATATAGTATAACAAAAAAGTTTTAACCAAAAAACTCTTAACCAGACGTACGTTAAAAAGTTAACGTTGAAAATGGCCAAGTCAATTACGTAGAAATAATAGGTGAAGGTAAAAAAATGGTGGTCACATGTTGGATAGTTGTATGTGGTAGGCACCCCTTGGTTATGAAGCTGTGAAAGTTTGGTGGTCCTAGGTGGTACAGTACCAAAGAAATGGACTTAAACACGAAAACTTAACATTGGAAACGCGAAAACTTAACATTGAAAATGGCTAAGTCGACTACGCGGAAAAAATGGGTCAAGTTAAAAACAAGAAACGAGGCAAAGCCACGAAGGCCAGGTTTTTTCCATGCATAGACACTTGGATAACATAATTATACCCAATTTTTGTAGACTAGATGGCCGTGGCCTGCATGTCGCGCCTTGGGGCGAGGCATGGACACTGAAAAAATAGATATAGTAGATGGAAAAACTTTAACCAAAAAACTTTAACCGGACACACGGACGAACGAACGGACGTATGCTAAAATGCTGACGATATCGCGCTTTCCGCAAGCAGGTGTGACAATGATGATAACACCCATGTGAAGTATCAAGGTATTGGGAGAAGCAGTTGCAGAGATATAGTACACCGAAAAAACTTTAACAAAAAAATTCAAAGTAATTTGAACTTGACATAGGGCACATTTGATCGCGCTATTTCCGCAAGCAGGTGCGACAATGATGATAAAACACCCATGTGAAGTATCAAGGTATTGGGTGAAGCAGTTGCAGAGATATAGTACAC
Source organism: Conchocele bisecta (assembly GCA_029237695.1). Classification (NCBI taxonomy): domain Eukaryota; kingdom Metazoa; phylum Mollusca; class Bivalvia; order Lucinida; family Thyasiridae; genus Conchocele; species Conchocele bisecta. The sequence continues at coordinate 81,856,148 of CM055277.1, forward strand.
GAAAAAACTTTAACAAAAAAATTCAAAGTAATTTGACCTTGACATTGGGCACAGGATCGCGCTTTCCGCAAGCATGTGCAACAATGATGATAAACACCCATGTGAAGTATCAAGGTATTGGGTGAAGCAGTTGCAGAGATATAGTACACGAAAAAACTTTAACTAAAAAAATTCAAAGTAATTTGACCTTGACATTGGGCACAGGATCGCGCTTTCCGCAAGCAGGTGCGACAATGATGATAAACACCCATGTGAAGTATCAAGGTATTGGGTGAAGCAGTTGCAGAGATATAGTACACGAAAAAACTTTAACAAAAAAATTCAAAGTAATTTGACCTTGACATAGGGCACAGGATCGCGCTTTCCGCAAGCAGGTGCGACAATGATGATAAACACCCATGTGAAGTATCAAGGTATTGGGTGAAGCAGTTGCAGAGATATAGTACACAAAAAAACTTTAACAAAAAATTTCAAAGTAATTTGACCTTGACATTGGGCACAGGGGCCGCACGGTTGGGGGTTAGAATGAAAATATGGATGATGATAAACACCCATGTGAAGTTTCAAGGTAATGGCGAAGCAGTTGCAGAGATATAGTATAACAAAAAAGTTTTAACCAAAAAACTCTTAACCAGACGTACGTTAAAAAGTTAACGTTGAAAATGGCCAAGTCAATTACGTAGAAATAATAGGTGAAGGTAAAAAAATGGTCACATGTTGGATAGTTGTATGTGGTAGGCACCCCTTGGTTATGAAGCTGTGAAAGTTTGGTGGTCCTAGGTGGTACAGTACCAAAGAAATGGACTTAAACACGAAAACTTAACATTGTAAACGCGAAAACTTAACATTGAAAATGGCTAAGTCGACTACGCGGAAAAAATGGGTCAAGTTAAAAAAAAAGTAAAATGTTGGATAGTGATATGTGGTGGGCACCCCTTGATTATGAAGCTGTGAAAGTTTGGTGGTCCTAGGTGGTACAGTACCAAAGAAATGGACTTAAACACGAAAACTTAACATTGTAAACGCGAAAACTTAACATTGAAAATGGCTAAGTCGACTACGCGGAAAAAATGGGTCAAGTTAAAAAAAGAGTAAAATGTTGGATAGTGATATGTGGTGGGCACCCCTTGATTATGAAGCTGTGAAAGTTTGGTGGTCCTAGGTGGTACAGTAACAAAGAAATCGACTCAAACACGAAAACTTAACATTGATTGTGGACGCCGCCCGCCCGCCCGCCCGGCTTTCGCCAATCCAATAGCCTGGATTTTTTAAAAAAAAAACCTGGCTAAAAATCAATAAATTTATCCTTAAATTGAAAATTTCTCCCTCAAATTATACTTTGTTAGATAAGTATACTTTGCAATGTTGGTGAAATAGGCTACAGATCAGACTGTGGATGTACAAACTGATGATAACGAGTGTAGCAATGACATATGGTATGGAAGGTGAAGTAAAAATTTATTTCCAAATCATATACGAGACGCCCCATGTGATTTGTTACCTATTAGGAACATGTGGGATATTTCATGAAAACTATTTACAATCATCGTCAACAGTTGACTAAATTTTCAGAGCAAATTCTGCATTTGTTATGAAAATTGTGTCATCTTTCGACCTCATTTACAGAAAATATCACAGTAAATATATTTCATGAAAAATTGCACATGTTCTTGGGTACAAAATCTCATATGAACCATGCAAGATGGCCTACAATACAATTTACACGCCCACTGCAGGCTATAACTAGCCCGCATGGTGGAATGTAATAGTTTTGTTCCACATGACAAACATTGTAGAACTGTTCAAGTTACAGCTTCATTTCAGTATTATGGCAAATACATAATTTCGAACTTTGCATCATAGATAGAGAATAATAGGTTAGTGCCGTGAATAGGAAAAAATATCTGGCAAGGCTTAGGAAACGGGATGGGCGAGGCTCTGCACCTACAATTAGCTTTAAAATGCAATAAAAATAACCCCAGCCACCGCACATATTCATACGCTGTGATTAGGTCGTATTGACAGAGTATCAAAAACGTTTCACGGCACATACTGACGGGATAAAGCAAATATTATAGCATCTGACTAATAACTAACATAGTAAAACTAGTCTGTTCCACGTTTTGCTGCCGACGAACATTTGCCTATTAAACACATTAGTCTCCCTGCAGATGGCTTAGCCATACTTGGGGCGTCAGAAGTCAGTTTTGATTCATGTTTACACATGATTAGAACATATTCCATTGACGCGGCTAAACAACATTGAACTGATGGATTTAATGGTGAATTTAACAGCCCACCAACAGCAGTGTTGTTTAGTGCTAATTGAACCCTTACACTGCTGAAATAAAATTTGTCGTCTACCGATTTATTTTCTATTTTACTTTTTTTTTCTCATCAAAAACCTGGTTTGACAGCACTTTAGAATCATTTCCACTGGAAATGATTCTAAAGTGCTGTCAAACCAGGTTGAAATTCAGAAAGAACGCAACAGTAGACGACAATTTTCATTCCCAGCATTCCAGAGGTTAATGATTTTTGAACACCTGGCTAACCGTGAGATTGTAAGAAACCCCTTCTCTCCAGTAGACTAACCCAGACTGGGTGCGGCAACGTTATTCACTGTACGCACACACCTCGCTCACTGTCCTTGAACAAACAACAGCTTTACACACGGCCAATTCTATTTATAGCAACTGTGACCTTGACCTGAGTTTATGTAACGGCGGTATCCAACTGTTCCTGGATTTCCGTGTAAAGTCGCTGCATACTCAGGTTGGTGCCGAAATATGGCAAGATTTCTTTAAGGAACTCCCGCTTATTTATTCCCTGAAAGTAGACATTGTGTCTTCTATAGACGAGCCATGTGATTTTGTACCTTCGGACAACTGCAATTTTTCACTAATAGCATTATAACAAGAGCTGTAGGAGAACAGCATAGCTCGACTACGAGGGTTGTCGATGTACAAGTTGTCAAGTAATTCAAGGTTAAATGTAGGTCAAGGTAAAATATAGGTCAGGGGTTATTGATGTACATCCCTACGAGAAAAAGTTATCCAAGTATGGTGTCTGTATGCACAATAGTATTCCATCTACAAGCTTGACTAAAAACCTTAACAAATTTGACTAAAAACCTTAACCAAGGGGAATTAAGTAAGTAATTCAAGAGGAAATGTAGGTCAAGGTCAAATATAGATCAGGGGTTATTGATGTACATCCCTATGAGAAAAGGTTGTCCAAGTATGGTGTCTGTATGCACAATAGTGTTCCATGTACAAGCTTAACTAAAAACCTTAACCAAGGTTGACTAAAAACCTTAACCAAGGGGAGTGAGTGAGTGAGTGAATAGGGCTTAACGTCCGCTTTTCTGACATAGAGGTACAAGCCTCAGGGAGTCTACACGCAGACGGGTCAACGGGGTCGAGTCCCGATCCACCTGTCGAGGGGGGTAAAATCCCAACTTCAGAACTCAATATTTACAATCAAAATATATATTCAGTCCTGAAATTAGAACAACCTGATCTGGTGCCAGGCCCTCGCCACACCAGACATCATTTATCCCATCCCCTAAAAGTAATAGGATTAGCGCTAATCTTACTTTTATATATGGGGCATAGCCCGACTCAACTCTCACATACAAGAAAGCCAAAAATGTACATGAGGGCCAAATCCGGTATAGTGGGTTCCGGAAAGTATGAACCCAGTCGTTAAGCCAGTTTAGTCGCCTTTTACGACAAGCAATGGCTACTGCAGCACTATTCTCAGGATCAGTTGATCCCGCCCCGGTGCCTGTACGGGCCTTAACCAAGGGGAATTAACTAAGTAATTGAAGAGGAAATGTAGGTGAAGGTCAAATAGAGATCAGGGGTTATTGATGTACATCCCTATGAGAAAAGGTTGTCCAAGTATGGTGTATGTATGCACAAAAGTATTCCATGTACAAGCTTGACTAAAAACCTTAACCAAGGGGAATTAAGTAAGTAATTCAAGGTTAAATGTACGTCAAGGTCAAATATAGGTCATGGGTTGTTGATGTACATCACTAGGAGATGAAGTTGTCCAAGTATGGTTGGTGTAAGGCTAGTAGTATTCCATCTACAAGCTTGACTAAAAACCTTAACCAAGGGGAATTAAGTAAGTAATTCAAGAGGAAATGTAGGTCAAGATCAAATATAGATCAGGGGTTATTGATGTGCATCCCTATGAGAAAAAGTTATCCAAGTATGGTGTCTGTATGCACAATAGTATTCCATCTACAAGCTTGACTAAAAACCTTAACAAATTTGACTAAAAACCTTAACCAAGGGGAATTAAGTAAGTAATTCAAGAGGAAATGTAGGTCAAGGTCAAATATAGATCAGGGGTTATTGATGTACATCCCTATGAGAAAAGGTTGTCCAAGTATGGTGTCTGTATGCACAATAGTGTTCCATGTACAAGCTTAACTAAAAACCTTAACCAAGGTTGACTAAAAACCTTAACCAAGGGGAATTAACTAAGTAATTGAAGAGGAAATGTAGGTGAAGGTCAAATAGAGATCAGGGGTTATTGATGTACATCCCTATGAGAAAAGGTTGTCCAAGTATGGTGTATGTATGCACAAAAGTATTCCATGTACAAGCTTGACTAAAAACCTTAACCAAGGGGAATTAAGTAAGTAATTCAAGGTTAAATGTACGTCAAGGTCAAATATAGGTCATGGGTTGTTGATGTACATCACTAGGAGATGAAGTTGTCCAAGTATGGTTGGTGTAAGGCTAGTAGTATTCCATCTACAAGCTTGACTAAAAACCTTAACCAAGGGGAATTAAGTAAGTAATTCAAGAGGAAATGTAGGTCAAGATCAAATATAGATCAGGGGTTATTGATGTGCATCCCTATGAGAAAAGGTTGTCCAAGTATGGTATCTGTATGCACAATAGTATTCCATGTACAAGCTTGGTAACAAACCTTAACCAAGGGGAATTAAGTAGTAATTCAAGGAAAATGTAGGTCAAGGTCAAGATTGTTGATGTACATCACTAGGAGATGAAGTTGTCCAAGTATGGTTGGTGTAGGGCCAGGATTATTCCATCTACAAGCTTGACTAAAAACCTTAACCAAGGGGAATTAAGTAAGTAATTCAAGAGGAAATGTAGGTCAAGGTCAAATATAGATCAGGGGTTATTGATGTACATCCCTATGAGAAAAGGTTGTCCAAGTATGGTGTCTGTATGCACAATAGTATTCCATGTACAAGCTTGACTATAAACCTTAACCAAGGTTGACTAAAAACCTTAACCAAGGGGAATTAAGTAAGTAATTCAAGGTTAAATGTAGGTCAAGGTCAAATATAGGTCAGGGGTTGTTGATGTACATCACTAGGAGATGAAGTTGTCCATGTATGGTGGGTGTAGGGCCAGGAGTATTCCATATACAAGCTTGACTAAAAACCTTAACCAAGGGTGACGGTGACGCCGGGGTGACTACATAAGCTCTAACTATTCTTCGAATAGTCGAGCTAAAAACTGTTATATCTTCCTACAATATTGTCACAGGTTACCACAAATTTCAGAGTACATGCGGAATGAAATTTGTGCCAACTTACGACTTCAATTTCGGAAAATATGGTAACTGAAATATGTATTTCATGAAATATTGCAGTTGTCTGAAGGTCATGGCGTGTCTCTTATGTGGCTGTGAATAGAGAAATGGGCCCATAACCTTTACACATTGAACCAGAGCTCCAGATAAGCTTTATGTCTAAATCGTACTATACGCCCTGATTTCAAAATCATTGCGTATTTTACTTTTACAAATGGATTGTTGATTTTCTTCATTACTAAATAGGGAACAAATGATAAGGAAAACATAACAATTATAAACATTCACTTATTTGAGCTGCAAAAAGCAAACAGTGTAGCAAACAGTTTTTTGCAGCTCAACTAAGCAAATCTTCAACTTTATGACAGTATTTTCACTAGTCAATTTGAAAATCAATGCGTATTTTCACATTGCTGTGCGTATTTTGTACTCCCTCTTCTGATAATCAATGCATATTCAGCTAAAAGTATTGCGGCCAATACGCACCTTATCTGGAGGTCTGATTGAACACCTGGCTATTTCCAATAGAGAGAATGGCAGACTAGTGTCTTTGCATATCAAGTTTATCAGGCAAGGCTAGGATACACGTCGGAATTCCGAACCTGATAAACTTGATATCAAACGCATTATATTATATTTATCAGGTAGTTTTTTGCAATGGAATGAATGAATATGACATAGTTTTCGTTGAAGGCAGACTTGCTTATGTTGTATAATTACACACATGTCATTCGGTAACGTCATGACATTTTTTTTTGGACATTGTTCGACCAATGTCGTGTAGTTTTAAATCCGTTGTGAATCGAATGTGGGGATCTAGTCAATGCAGCATACAATTTGTTACCAGTTGATGTGTATTAGGTCAATGCACAGCTCATTACCCGATACAATGGAAGCTGTGCATTGACCTAATAGACTTACCAGGACAGTTTTATTCCAGGAGCTTGAGGTGGACTTTGAGCGGTAGACGGGCCCGAGTAGATCGTTACACACCTCGCGTAGTCGCGACTCCACACCTGCATATAGGGACATGTAAACATTTTTAACCAATATTGGAGTTGCAATAGACAAAATACACGGGCCCAACATAAACAAGAGATATGCACACCCTTCTGTATACCCTCTGGTCGACATAACCGTTCTCTTACCTTGTTGGATGAGGCAGCTGAAATCAATTTTCAGTATCAATATGATATTGGACATTCGATGCACAGAGTAACTCGTACACTGGCCGACATTGATTGATTGGCCGAGATGGATATGCCTCAAAATTTGTTTTTCCAATAGACTGGAGTTGTAGCCGAGAGGTTACGACCTCTGACCGTTACAGCGGCCGCCCGGGTGGCATCCCCGAACCTCGCACTGGAGTTTTTGAAAAACAATTGTTTTTTTCTTTTTTTGTTGGTGTTTAACGACCTAGCAATAGCTAAGATCATTTAAGGCTGGGCCAACGGGTTCGATCCCGCATTTAACCTGCTGCATTGGGGGGAAAATCCCAAAATCAGAACAGAAAATTTACATCAAAATAAATGGCCCCTTCCCCTATAAGTAATACTGGTAGGATTACTCTTATAAGGGGTATAACCAGATACAACTCTCGCATACAAGAAAGCCAAAGACATACCCGAGGGTCAAACGAGGTCTCCGGTCAAGATTCCGGTAAGGATGAATCTCAATCGTTAAATTACCCATCGCATTCTGCCAACCAACCACGGCAATTGTTCCCGCACTACTAGCTGGTTCTACCCAGGTGTGCCATATAGCGGCGGAGGCTATTCAAGGCATGAGAGCCAATTTGGACAATTTAATCGAGCAACAATTTTTTTTTTTTCCAGAAATCATTTTTTAGAATCAATATCAGAGTTGCGATAGACAGAAGAACATAAACCTGACAGACTCGGGGCTCCAGATAAGGTGCGTATTCTACGCACTTATTTCAGCAGAATATGCATTGATTATCAAAAGGTCAGAGTACAAAATACTCGCAGCAATGTGAAAATACGCATTGATTTTAAAATTGAGTTGTGAAAATACTGTAATCAAGTTGGAAATTTACTTAGTTGAGCTGCAAAAATTTTGCAGCTCAAATAAGTGGATTTTAAATTTGTTTTAATTTTTATTTAATAAGAAAATCAATAATACAAAAAATTGTAAAAGTAAAATACGCATTGAATTTGAAATCTGGGAGTATACTACTCTTTCGATACAAAATTTATCTGGAGGTCTGCAAACTTATGGGCGACTGTACCTTCCTGCACGAGGTAGCGGACATAGGTCTCGAGCCAGAAGCGGTACTCAGCCGCCGACTTGAGGCGGAGGGTGGCGGCCACCTGGGTCTCGAGGTGATTCAGGGTAGATAACTGCTTCACGTTCTGGCCCGCCTGGAACACGAGCGACGCCGGCCCGGCTGGTCTGTAATATTCAGGGACTGTTACAGAGAGGGTTTAACCCTTTCAACACTACAGACCTGTATAGTGGTATTGGCAAACAGTGTAGATCCAGATGAGCCGGCTCGTGACGAGCCGTCTCATCAGGTTCTGCATTTTTTGCAAGTAATTTTCATATTTTTTGTACGAGAACAAACACTTTTTATAAATGGACTAGTCTGAAAATCATTTTGTGACCATTGGATTGGTTGGAAAACTAACAAATCAAATCCATTCCAGTTACTTTAAAAGGGGTGAAAGGGTTGATCATGGAGGCAATCTACAGTTACAGTGGGGGAATTCAAGTCTATGTGCATTCAACAGTACATCTGTAATATACAGGGAGTGCTACATGGCACAGATGGCGTTTCAGCCAGTGTAGCTCCTGATCTTTGTTAGAATCATGACAAATCTGCAGTGTACATACCTTGCCTCGTTATTGCGTGGTTAAGTTACTGTATGAACCACACGGACAGAAAATTGTCACCGTTATCGCTACGTTAGGTGTGAGAGTGTGTACTTGTCCCAGGGTATGCTGTATAGATTTCACCTGTATGCATGTGCGTACCTGTCCTGGGTGTGCTGGAGAGAGGCGAGGATGCCCGACCCCCGGGAGGCGCCCGCGGGTGTGGAGGAGCGGTGATCGGAGCAGTGCTGTAGCCGGTCACTCTTGTCGTACAGCAGCAACCTGAATGGACAGACACGGAGACATAGGTGGCCATCACTTTATTGCCTGTACGGACAATTTATTTGTTTAATATGGGAAGGCCATCAGCCAGTATAGTCACACTTTTAAAAGGTTTATATTGCCGATACATTTTCCAAAAATGTTTAATCCTTCTAATTTCATCCAACTTCTATTTCAAAGTGATTAAAATGATTTTTAATCCTATTTTTCATAGTTTTTTCCCCAATTCCAGGAAAAGTTTATGCCAATACTCAACTGCATTATTTTTATAACATTTTGCATGAAAGTCAGTGACATAGCATCAACAGAATATTGTGGACAGAAGAACATCGCTAAGACTAAATGATTAGCGAACACAATTAATGTAAGCAGTTCTTCACAATATTTTGTTTTCCTCACTTGAAATATTGATTTGCAACATTATTTCAACAGTTCAGAGGGCCGTTTCACTAAACTTCCTACGACTAAAATGTTCGTTAGTGCAAATTTAGGATCGTCTGGAAATTCCAATTGATGGATTTACACTTATTGAGCATAGGCTGCTTATGCAGCCTATGCTCAATAAATGTAAATCCAATAATTGTTTACAAGAAAGCATTGTTAATGTGAAATTTACCGACTATCATAAGTTTGCACTTACAAACATTTTAGTCGTATGAAGTTTAGTGAAACGGCCCACTGGAGTTCTGTACGAACTCTTGCCATATGCCCGGATGTGGCCACACATGGCCAAGGCTCAGAATCGCGTAAATCATTTGGAACTGTAAATATTGGGACATGAGGGTGTAGAGCGAGACTAGCATTCACCTACAAGTCAATATGTGTGGCCGAGTGACTGGAGAAGTGGGGCTTATATGGGAGTTGTGACCTGATTAAAGAGAACATTTCTATAGTCTGATAACAATCTATATTGCTAATTAGAAGCCTAACATGTGATTCATTGATGGAATGGCGAACAGTGCAGATCCTGATCTGGATCTACGCTGGTCGCAAAACCCAGAAGCTCCATTTCTCCAGTCACTCAGCCACAAATATAGAGCATTCACATTCATTGATAGAAGTGCAAACAGTGCAGATACTAATCAGACTATGTGGAGGCACAGGCTAATCTGGATCTACACTGGTTGCAAAACCCATGATCCCCATTTCTTCAGTCACAGGCACATATGAGACACGCTATGTGATTTTGTACCTTCGGATATCTGCGTAATTTCATGAAATATGTTTCCAAACTTTCTACATGGTGAAATTAGCCTCCAGCGTGTGACAAACAAAGGGAACAAATCCTCTGTCATTGTCAAAGTGTGAAAGGTGCATTGTTTATGATCATTGACCTGAAACCTTGTTCTGATTCGCTGTTTCCTTAGTGATTACTGAAGGGAATTAAGTCATCATCGCTTAGCACACGAGAACAACAGGACTGGTCGCTTAGCACATGGCAAAAACATCTGCGTATTTCACTCATTTAAAACAATTTTGTTTTGTGTACAGAATACGCAAGCATTATTATTTCATCCAATTCCAATTTTCTTGACGCATAATGATACTGCTATATACCGAACACTGCGTTAATAAATCATTATTCTATCAGCTGGTTTGGTTGTCAGTTAACGACTGGTAAAAATCACCGGGGCGAAACACGTCTGGTCCGAAGTGATTGCAGTCACTTACTGCCTATTTTCAATTTTAGCTGAGCGATTTTATTTCGCAATAACATTTAAATTCTTTCATCTATTTTGATAAAATAAAGCCTGAAAAATTCAGAAAAATGCACAGTAAACATTACCGGTAGTATTCTAATGTATTTATTTCTATGTTAATGTTTAATATTAGCGATTTCCTGATTCCGAATATTAAACCATCTAACCGGACATACCAGTACCCGGATTTCCATTTTTTGTTTGTTTTTGTGTTAAGAGACCATTGTTCTAAGCGACCATTTTTGGTGTCTCTCTTGGGTGGTCGCTTAATGCAAGTTTAACGTATTTAATGAAATTACGCAGATGTCCGAAGGTACAAAATCACGTGGCGTGTCTCGTATACAGCGTTCACCTACCAGCATGCCATGTCGGTGCAGTAGGAGAAAGTGCGCGAGTCTGTGAGCGTAACCATGGGGATGCCGTCCCTGGTTACCGTGGCCTTCTCGATCTGGTCATCACCTGGTGCCAATGTACAACGGGCAAGTCATCTACTGCATCTCATTGTATACTAGATAAAATTTTGCTTATGAAAAATTATAAATATTATATTTCACATTCAATGTATATGTTGTGACCACTCATTTGAACCATCTCGGTGATACACATACTTTTATTGAGAAATAAGAAAAACAGAAAAAATAAATGATACAAATGACTTGTTGCATCCAATGAATTCTGGGGAGACAAACTTTTCCTTACCCAAAGTTCAAAATGTGTTTTGTGTCCCATCAAAAAGGTTAACCCTTAGAACGTTATGTTACTTTCTTTGTCGTCTGCTGTTTATTTTCTATTTTCCATTTTTATCATCAAAAACATGCTTTGACAGCACTTTAGAATAATTTACCACATGCTTTTGACAGCACTTCATTGATTCTGAAGTGCTGTCAAACCATGTTTTTATTGAGAAATAAGGCAAGATATCAAAGCAACAGCAGACGACAATTGTTGTGTGTAGCGGTCTAAGGGTTAATACTCAATGACAATGATTGCCATGCTTAATGTCACTGGAGAAGCCAAGAATACGTTTGTGTCACTGGTCTAGCTCTCATGTTAACACCGCCTCTCCATTCCCTACGTTGTCTTGTTAGTCAATTTGACTTGATTTATAAGTGTTTAACGGCCTATCAACAGGTATGGTCATTTAAGGCCGGACCAACGGGTTTGGTCACACATTTAACCTGCTGCATTGGGGGGAAAATCCCAAAATCAGAACGGAATATTTACATCAAAATAAATTATATTCAGCACTGAAATTAGAAAGAACCAGGTCTATGCCCCAACAAAGTCACTTGGCCCCTTCCCCTAAAAGTAATAGGATTATTCGTATTACTCTTATATAACCAGATTGAACTCTCACATACACATGCCAAAGACATACCCGAGAGCCAAACCAGGTCTCCGGCCGGTCGGGATGAATCCCGATCGTTAAATGTACCCTTCACATGCTCGCAACCAACTGCCCAAACCTTGCCAATCAAAAGTTCATGCAATCTTCTGTTATTTAAATAAACATATTGTATTGTATTGTATTACCTTTGAGTAGCCCTGAGAGTTGTTCATTCCTGATAAGCCCTGAGTTGGTTTGCATGTTCCTGGAAAATTGGGATGACAAAAAATGTTAGCCGATAATATAACTGCCCTAAATATCAGGACATAATTTATTATGGAAAACACCATAAATATACATGGTATGGTATCCCAATATTTAGGGTTACTATGGCTGTACCAAGTTTGCTAATTCAAAATCACACAGAAAATGATTTTGTTTTTAAAGAGATATGCTAAATTTGGATGTACTGTACATGCAAAACTGTTGACGCCTACACCGCCATCGGAATTGTGACCGCTATGTCTCACTTTCCACTAATGGGGGTGAGAAAAAAATTGACTTAAATTGTCAGATAATATGTTTAAACTGCCCAAAATCCATCGTCGGACAACCAAGACCATAATGAAAATATTTGCAAACACTGTAGATCCAGATGAGCCAGCTTGTAGCAAGCCATCTAATCAAGATCTGCAGTGTTTGTCAGTACGTGTATTTTTCAAATATTAAAAAAATACCCCACAGCCATACATACCAGAAATATAGATTGCCCCAGCTGGTTATGGCCATGAGGAAATGACCGTTAGCCTCGCAGACAGACGGACAGACAACACAACTACCAGCCATACATACCAGACATATAGACTGCCCGAGCTGGTGATAGCCATGAGGTAATGACCGTTAGCCTCGAAGATTGAGATCGGCGCGGACAGACAGACGGATGGCAGGATCTTCTGACCGACGGAGTTAAACACAGACAAGGTGCTATCCTCGCAGCCACATGCAGCAAACGAGCTGAAATGGACAAAGGTAAGGTGAAGTTTATTTACTATATAAAATGTGTTTCCACAGTGTAATACCACTGTGTATTGAAAGTATTAACCCTTAGACCGCTACTCACAACAATTGTCGTCTGCTGCAGCTTTTATATCTTGCCTTATTTCTCAATAATAAAAACATCGTTTGACAGCACTTCAGAATCATTTCAATGGATATGATTCTGAAGTGCTGTCAACTCATGTTGCAAATTATTCTAAAGTGCTGTCAAAGCATGTTTTTGATGATAAAAACGGAAAACAGAAAATAAACAGCAGACGACAAAAAAATCAATAAGAGGTCTAAGGGTCAATACACTAGTGTCATAAGTAAGTAAATGAGATGGCTACAGACGACATGTAAGTGATCAGTACAGCTTGAATGTATGATGCTTATGCAATACATAGAAGCTAGTATATTACGCACGACATCCATTGATCTTCGGCACGAGACATTACGATAAGCCATACGTATATAGTCATCAATTTCAATAGATAGACCAGGCTAGTGTACTGGTAGTTTGATAAATAGGAAACACATAGGAATTCCTACCATATCCGAGCCGTGCCTGATACACTTGATATCAACATACAAGTCGTAGGCAGTCAGAGATACAGCAATTTGTAAAACTCGGATGGCGGACGGCGGACAAAGCAGTATAAACTATATGCTCCCCTGAATTATTTTTTTTGGAGAGCATAAAAATGGATGATGATAACAAAGTATATGAAGTTTCAAGTCAATCTGACTTACGGTTGCAAAGATAACGGGTACCTGAAAACTTTAATGCAAATCTTACGGCTGGACGGACGGAATGGCAAAAACTATACCCAGAGCTCCAGGTAAGGTGCGTATTGGCGTATTTTACGCGCTTATTTTAGCAGAATACGCATTTATTATCAAAAGTGGGAGTAAAAAATACTCACAGCAATGTACAAATACGCATTGATTTTCAAATTGAGTACAGTAGTGAAAATACTGTCATAAAGTTGAAATTTACTAATAGTTGAGCTACAGAAAGCACTGTTTGATTTTGGCAGCACAAATAAGTAAATTATTAAATTTGTTTTATTTTTTTATCATTTGTTCCCTATTTAAGGAGGAAGAAAATCTATAATACATTTGTAAATGTAAAATACGCATTGAATTTGAAATCTGGGGGTATAATACTCTTTAGACAAAACTTATCTGGAGCTCTGTATACCCCTCGACATACTTTGTATGCCGGGAGTATAATAAGGCAGATACCTTGTGCCTGCGATGGCGATGATCCTGGAGGCGACGACCTGCTGCCAGACGACGCTACCCGCCCGCGTACACTCGAGTCTGTGGAGGGGTGTCGGCCCGCCCACGGCACCGTTCTCCACCACCAGGGTCAGTTCGCCGTCGCCTGCCCCCCGCCAGATCTGACACATACAGACACGCCATGCTATTTTGTACTTCGAACACCTGCGTAATTTCATTATACGTTTTTATTTTTTTTCTTTAATAACAGACTATAATTCCGCATGTACTCACGCCATTTACGGAAAATATGGTACATTTTGTAAAATGTATTTCATGAAATTACGTAGATGTCTGAAGGTACAAAATCCTGTGACTGGAGAAATGGGACTTATGGGATTTCGGACCAGTGTAGCTCCTGATAGTTCACTCCTGTAGACGGATACCGATCAGTGTCGCTTGTTAGAAGCATGATGGCCATTGATGGAATGGCGAACAGTGCAGATCCTGATCAGACTGTGCATCCATGCACAGGCTGATCTGGATCTACACTGGTCGCCAAATTCATAAGCCCCATTTCTTCAGTCACAGCCACATATAGTGAAACCTCTCTAAACTGGACACCCTGCTAACCTCCCAGGGATTTCAGTTTAGGTAAGTTTCACTGTAAAATTTCACAGTCCTGTCTGATAGACTTTGGATCACCAGGGTCAGTTCGCCGTCCCCAGCCGACACGTCATACAATACTCATATAATGAAATCCCTAAACTGGAGACCCTGGGGACCTCACAGGGTGTCCGTCTTAGGTAGGTTTCATTGTATATGTTTCCAAGCTTTATGCACTTTGGATCTAACAACACAAGCCCCTCCATTATCTGACACATACAGGGAAGTGCCATAATAGTCGGCAAACGACTGCTTGCAATTATTATAAAAGAAGAAAGAAGTGATAGGGAATGCTCGGCAAAACAAGGCTTTTCTACTATGTATTCCTTGCTTGGGTTATATGTGTATGTGTATGTGTATACGACATGTCGTATATTACACATATAGTGAAACCTCTCTAAACTGCAGGGGCGGATCTGGAAGGGAGGTTTACCACTAGTTGGAGTCTGAATTTAAATGCCGTAAAACACAGGAAAGTGCATTTCGAAGAGCTCGAAAATAGGACAACCCACTAAGTAACTCTTGCAATCTACTCCCGTACCATCCGTAGTTAGCTACGGGAGTAGATTGCAACAGTTACTTTCGCAACTAGACACCCCCCACCCATTCCCCAAATGCTTGATCCCTACCCTGGAAACCTCCTAGCACTAAAATTAACTTACAAGGTGGGAACCGAAAATTGTTGTCTGAACTTGTTTGATATTTTGTCTTCTTTCTCAGTAAAAACAAGGTTTGACAGCTCATTAGAATCATTTACATGGGAAATGATTCTAATGTGTTGTCAAACCATGTTCTGATGAGAGAAAAAAATGGAAATAAATAATAAGCAACAGACGACAAAATTTAATCCAGCATTGTAAGGGTTTGATATTTTGTCTTCTCAGTAAAAACATGGTTTGACAGTTCTTTAGAATCATTTCCAGATAGATATGATAATACTGACCTTCCGCGAGTGGTGTTTGTCTATGCTGGGAACCGGCAGCTGTAGCCCTGAGGAAGTTGGGATGTATCTCACTGGCTCCCTGTCCACCATCACGGGAGTCTGAAGGTGGGAAAATAAGCTTTATTATGTGTCGACACTGCCCACTTTATGAAAATCAAAGAGAAAAGTTGATGAAGAATATATTTTTCAACACAAGTATAAACCACCTGGATGAAGATCTGCTAATGGCAGCTCGTGAAGAAGACACCATCTGCAACTACAAAAGAGACAAAATATTAACCCTTAGACCGCTATCTTACTTTTTCTGTCGTCTGCTGTTTATTTTCTATTTTCCATTTTTATCATCAAAAACATGCTTTGACAGCACTTTAGAATAATTTACAACATGCTTTGACAGCACTTCAGAATCATTTCCATTGGAAATGATTCTGAAGTGCTGTCAACCCATGTGTTTATTGAGAAATAAGGCAAGATATAAAAGCAACAGCAGACGACAATTGTTGTGAGTAGCGGTCTAAGGGTTAACATAACTAGAAATGTTCATTCTGGAGACCGGAAGGTTCAAGCCTAATATTGTTAATTAGATAACCAGTAGTAGAGTGCACACCTATATTTAGTAAAAATACCATGAGCAAACAAAGAGAAGTAATGCCAAGAAGTCATACATGCAAGTTTATGCTGAAGAAAGAAGCAAGAAGACAGTAACAAAGAAACATAAGCCTCAACAGGTTTTTGCATCAACTACAAAGTACATGCATCATATATTATCAGGTAACCTGCCCTGTATTGACCGAATACGTACTGATTGATAACATATTGTTGTATCAGACATTGACCTGATACAAACATCCCGGTTACAACAAAGTGAAAACTGACACTCCATTGGTTGGATGACGTCACGTGATGTTACCGAATGACGTCAGTGTAATGACGCAACGTAAACAAGTCAGCATTCTGTCCATAGATAACGTCATCTGTGGTTATTTTCGAGAATAAAACGTTACCTGATAAATAGAATACCAGGCTAGTTAGTGCCTTTTGATATCAAGTATCAGGCTCGGCTCGGAAACGGTCGGAATTCCTACGTGTTTCCTAGCATTGTCTGATAAACTTGATATTAAAAGACACTTGCCTGGTATTCTCTATGTATCACTTGACATTTTATACTAAAGCATGATATCATAATACACAAACTATACACAGGTTAAATACGCAACCATCACAGCGCATCAATGGGATGCAACATAAGATGAAAACTGTCTTTGTATTCCGTGTATGACCAGATAGTCCTGCACGTCTCAGTCATCACAACTTTTAACCATATGAACCCGAAAGCCCACTATAGCGGTTTATGCAAACAGTGCAGATACAAATGAGCCGGTCCGCAACGAACTGTCTCATCAGGATCTGCACTTTTTGAAGAAAAAAAAATACCCCCTTTTCATAAATGGACTAGTCTGAAAAACATTTTGTGACGATTGGATCGGTCCGGTAATTGACATACAACGATCCATTCCAGTTACTGAGGGGTGAAAGGAGCAGTCTCCCGTCATGCAGTGAAACGTTAGGAGGCAATGATGAACCGTTGAACCCTTTGGAATACAAGGCTGTTTTCATTGTTGTTCCTGCTGACATTCACATTGTTGTCCTATCTACCTACGCTGATTCTGAAGGCTGGCCTTCACCATTTCATGGAACATACAAAATGATACTTTTCCCTTAGTTTACATATTTTTTTCAACACGAACACAATTGAGAGCTGATGGTGTTACTATAGAAATGAATGGCCTTTTTGTGGAATTTATCGGGGTATAAACTTGGAAAAGTCGCGGGAATACTGGACGAAGGCCGGAAGGCCTCGTCCAGTATTCCCGCGACTTTTCCAAGTTTATATCCCCGATAAATTCCACAAAAAGGCCATTCATTCCTTATAATCCCAGCATTTGAAATAAATTCATCAAGAAAATGTGTTTATTTTCCGTTTTCTTAAAGGCCCAACTGGGATATGAAAGCCACCATATGGCGCTGGGCAGGCTTTTTGATAATTTTATGCATGCTTCACTTCAGGGACACATTTTCAGATATTTTAGAAATACCACTGAACAAATAAGTACACTATTTCACACAGACATAGATAATACAACTTTGAAAGGCTTAGAAAAATTTGGATTTAAGAAAACAAATGTAAATGTGCTTTTGAAGTAATACAATGTACTCAACTGACAACTGATTCAAACTTGACGGGCGGAGCGTAGCTGTTACATATGTAATTCATGCATAGAGCTGAGTTCATGATCCGACATTGTAAACAACCCCACGTGTTCAGTGATAACGCTAACAGCTATAACTGCCTGTATCGTCAACATCAGACAGTGTGCCAGCCGCACAACTTTGATTTTGGACAGTAATATCAAATTAAATGTATGGTTGGTATGCACATAACAAGGTGAATGAAACAAAACCATGGTTTAATAGACCAGCAAGAGAAATATTTCGCCTAGAACTTGATACAGAGGCTGTGAAAATGCAGTATATACTAATTATAAACAGCATATACTCGGGGTTAGTATGCACAATCACAAAACAGCATGTATGTGCAGTCTGATCTGGAATTTACACGACTACATGAATTCCAGGTTGCTAGCAGCCTTATTTCCTGTATCCTAACACATACCAGTATGGCTATTTCAACACTGATTAGTCTCTAATTAGCTGTCAGCATATATTGTATCTGCAGAAATGCAGTCTAACTGGGACGGGGTTATCTGTGGAATGACATGACACAGTTACACATTTTTATCAAATACCGACTTATTACAAACACATATTCTTATATATTGGTTACTACATGTACTTACACAATACATCGGAGATGGGAACCTTGTTCAGGTCCAGAAGCACAATATAGGTTTCACTATATATACATGACACACTCTAATTAAGTAACGGACACTGGACACGTTACGACATGCATATCCCCGGATCACTGGTGCATCCTCGCAGCCTCATCAGGATCTACACTGTTAAGTTTGGTGGTCATTCATGGTGGCTCTAATTAATGATGTAAACTGCATCATGCTATAGTCATGTGCTATCTGATTCTTTCTATTTTTAATAATTTATATAATAGCATCAAAATACTCTTTGCTTTGAAATAGTAAGCAGCAAAATACTATATAAGTTTTCACACTTTCAGTATTAAAAAATTCTTAATCATTTTCCTGCACAAATAAAACGTACAGATACTATTAGAGGGACAGGTATACACTGCATCATTTGTGTGTTTTATGGGACCACACGTTTGATAACAAACCTACATACCATATATCTAGATACTGGTCAGTACAGAAACCCCTACACTGGCTATCCAGCTGCCCCCTCACTGTTCTACATTGGGAGCAGACGACACACATGTGCTGCTGTTTATGTATTCTATTTATAAAGCCAGTGTATAACTGACAGGCTGGGGACCTATCAGTAATTGGATATGCCCCTCCTACAAAATTCGGTACCAGGGTACCGATTGTTGGGCCTTTAAGAATTATTTTAACTGCGCCTCACGGTTACGGAAAGTAGTTTGGCGTGGGAGTTTACTGGGATATAAATTTTGGACAGAGACTTGCTACGGGCCAATCAAATGTTAGGGAATTGTGTAAATATTTTTGTGCTGGAATTATTCCTTAATTATGTTGTACAACCTTGTGTGACAGCACAATCTGCTACCGGTCCATATGTGCTAATTCTTGTCATACTTCTCAACAACAAATATCCGATGAGAATCAGAATGTAGAAACTTCCAATAACCTCCGAAGGGAAGCACATAATTATAATACACATTATTTTAATAGTCATTATTTTTATTAATATTTTTAATAAAAATATCGACTATTAAAATAATATTTTTGATAATGGTCCACTGACCTGTGTGGGTGGTATGACGGGTGTGTTGTATGGGGTGGTGGGACGCGGTCTCTCCTTTTCGCGTTCCGTGTGGCGCGGCCGGCCTCGTTTCTTCGGTTGATCATCGCGGTCCTTGTCAGCCTTCCGTTTCAGGGACAGACCGCTGACCGCCTTCACTTTGTCCCCGCCCACCCGCTCTGCCGGCCTGTCGATGGACACGAACAGCATGAGTCATTTTGGAGGCAGGGGAATTTTAGGACGGGATCATTACAGATTCAGCAATGTACTGGTTGATCAGGATCTACACAGATATGAAATGTGACTGCAACTGGAGAAATAGGGCTTATGAATCAGAGTAGATCCAGATCAGCCTGTGCGGATCAGGATCTGCACTGATCGCCGGTCCATAAATGAAACACTCGTCTTGCTGATAACCAATATAGATTGTTATCTGGCTACAGGAACATGTTATTTGATCCGCAGCTACACTGGTCTCAAATCCAATAAGCCCCATTTCTCCATTCACAGGGACAAATAAGCCCAGTTTTGTTGCATTGTTGCTAATTTGTTAGTATCACAATGTAAGCTCCATGTTGTAACTATCCAAGGGATCTATTTATGCACTGGTAATAAGTTCAATGGTATGCTAGGAAGTTTGATTGGGCCTTACGTCTATTCAACAGCAATATAAGTTATTGTGATTCTACACAGGCTATATGGTGTAATATTGCCCGTCTGGTATGTATCGCCTCGGTGAACATACCTTCAGACGGGCAATGGAGGTATGTTCACCCGAGGCGATAGCCGAGGGTGAACATACCTTCAGACGGGCAATATTACACCATATAGCCTGTGTAGAATCACAATAACGTATTTGTCATACCGCAGATCCTGTATTTGATATAAACATATCTCTTCTTTTGATCTTTGCGTTTTTTCAGGAAGAAAAATAATCCGAGATTCGATTTTCTACCATCAGTCTTAATATAAAGGCGTAAATGAACATTTTGTTTTTTTATTAAACGAAAACAAACTAAATATGGAGTAAGAAATCCATCGTAAACGACTTTATGACAGTTTTTTTATATCGTGTAATTTGATTTATATTCCACTGCTCTATCGATCTGCTCTCCCTTTGGCGCCTCCAGAATAATGCGACTGGTTCCCAAGCATTCGCTATTCGCTGTCATTGCTACGCCGCGGTTTCGTGCGTGGAACCCATAGTCTGTGACCTAAATATAGCCGTGTCACAAAGGCAAGCGTGTTGAGATTTGAAAAGCAATTTTCGTTATTTTGGCTAATTTTTCGCTCATATTTTAATGAGCGAAGAATATTTATAGAAAAATAAACAATAAAGACTGGTTTTGAGTGTACAATTTGTTACTTGTATTGATCAATTCGGGGTTTTATTGTGTTTAGTGAGGAATACAATTCGCAATCGGCAGACGCTTGCAAAATGTGTCTTCATTGGACGCGAGGCGCCGGAGGGGAATCGCAATTCCTGTATGTCCGACGGCCTTGGCAGGTCATATAATATATATGACCAGGCAAGCTAGCCAATCAAAAGCCGAGAAACTTATCAGCGGTATGACAATATGATATACAGACATGAATGCAACTGTATGGGCGAGAATTGAACATTCAGCACTAAACTTACAATAAATAAGAAAATGTGGCCCGTCGACACACAAATGTCCCCAGTTGCAGATTGGAGAAACTCTGGCAAACTTCTTAACCAGACTCACGGACACAGTCCAACACTCTTTGTGGCTGTGACTAGAGAAATGGGGCTTATGGTTTTAGCGACCACTGTAGATCCAGATCAGCATGTGCAGTCGTACAGTTTGATCAGGATTGGCACTGTTCCCCATTCCATCAATGAAACACTTGTCATGCTTCTAACAAGTGATACAGATTGTTACCAGGCAACAGGAGTGCGTTATTTGTACAGTAGCTTCACTGGACACAAATCCCAAGTCACAGCCACATATGAGATACCCTATGGGATTTTGTACCTTCGGACATATGCGTAATTTCAATAAATACGTTTACAAAATTTACAATATTTTTCATAAATAAAGTCGCAAGTTGACAACATTTTCAGGGTACATGCGGAATATAATTCTGCATGTAATCTGAACATTTGGTAAACTTTTGACGCCATTTACGGAAAATATTGTAAATTTTGTAAACGTATTTAATGAAATTACGTACAAAATCCCATGGTGTGTCTCCTATGTGACTAAGTGAGCAGCCTTACCTTTCCGGCGAGGGGACGTTGGGTCTCGGTGTCGCCTGTCTACTCTCCAGGGCCACCATCGGCTGGAACACACAGGTGGACAATCTCAAGGTGAAGGTCAAAACACAAGATACAACCGAGTAAGGTATACAAGTGATTTCGAGGTCAGCATCGGTTTTCAATATGAACATTCAAGGTCTTGGCCCAAGTAACATTATCATGAAACAGACAGGTAGGTGGGCAATTCATCTCAAGGTCAAGGTCAGGCTTTCAAGGTCAGAATTCCAGATATGAGCAAGTTTTGTTTGTTGGGGTTTAACAGCCTATCAACAGCTAAGGTCATTTAAGGCTGGGTCAATGGTTTTAGCATAGTTGCGTCCCCTATAGCCGCGGGTTCCATTTATTCGCGGTAAACACTATTTCCGGTATAAACCAACAACTGTGTCACATATCGATTGTTTACATATGCAAATATGTTACTAGGACAACAATTGTGCACTGAATCAAGAAATAATTCTGTAAAATAATGTAAAATTTCTGAATGATACAGTTATGTTACAAAGAAAATAACATAAATACAACTTACCAATGTACCCCACCCACATAAAGTGGTGATCGTTTTGAAACTATTGATACTTTTTCATACTTTGAAATTTTCAGATCAGTGTCTGCGTTGCAAGAAATCATCCGACATCGTTTTTATCATGTGAACAATAAAATAAAACATAAAATCATTGCAAGTTTAAAATGATATATTTTGAGTAACATTTTATCTATTTTCACTTCAAGCAATGTGTCATGTTGTTGTACGACCTTTATGTTTTCCTTCAGCATTCTCTGAAAATCAGACCTGTGGTTTCCTAGAATATCTAAAAATAGTAACAAAGGTTCAGAAACCTATGGTGGGCTATTGCTCGTCATAAAATAAGTGTTCTGATGTGGGATTATAAAGCACATTTTTTTATGATTTCAAACAATTTAATGTTTGTTGTCAAAAATAATTTCAGTTTTCAAGATATTTACCACTGATGACATGTTTCTTTTTCAATTTGTGTTACCCTGAACACATTTAGCACATGTGCAGCCCACTACAGTATGTAAAAAACCTTTTTATGAGAATGCCTCGACTATATGGGAACATATGCAAGAGGATGATGGAAGGCAGGTCACTTCCTCTATGCATGTTCCAGCCCGTTTTGTGCTGTGTATTCTACATTTTTTTAAGTAAAATATGTGGAAGTAAGAAATAAGACTCATTTTCAGGATTTCTGTTTTATTTCATATGTACATGTAATTGATATTCGGAGCACTAGTACCGTGGGTATAGGGACCTGCTGTCTACTAAATCCCATATATTACCTGTACAAGTACATGTTCAAGTGATATGAGGAAGTAAGGTAGATATTAGTTATCTCAAGGTCAACATTAGGTTTTCGAAATAAAACCAAAAGGTGTTAGCCCAGGAATATGAATGAGCAAGCTATCTGAAGGTTATGATGCAAAACTCAGAAAAACAGTACTTCAAATTCAGAGCTAGTGTTTAGATAACATCTTGAGAATGCGTCAGCTTGATGGCTCAAATGCTTGTCAGGACATTGTTTGTTTGAGAAATTTATTCACGCGTGCATGTGAGACACAAAATTAATGGGGAGATAATTCCAACACAATTCCCTAACATTTGATTGGCCCGTAGCAAGTCTCTGTCCAAAATTTATATCCCAGTAAACTCCCACGCCAAACTACTTTCCGTAACCGTGAGGCGCAGTTAAATAATTCTTAAGAAAACGGAAAATAAACACATTTTCTTGATGAATTTATTTCAAATGCTGGAATTATAAGGAATGAATGGCATTTTGTTGAATTTATCGGGGATATAAACTTGGAAAAGTCGCGGGAATACTGGATGAGGCCTTCCGGCCTTCGTCCAGTATTCCCGCGACTTTTCCAAGTTTATACCCCGATAAATTCCACAAAAAAGGCCATTGATTCCTATATTATATCAGCTGCAGACAGATATGGTTTGCCAGTGAGAGGACTCCTTTTACACGTCTTACAGTGCAACCTCCCCAGGGTGCCCGGTTTAGAGAGGTTCAACCGTCTTACCTGTACGGACAGCTGCTGTTTGTCCATGGCCGGACTTCGCGGTCGACTCCCCGGATCCACCACCCTCTCTGTCACTGTAGGGGAGGTTGGACTCCTGCTCTTGTTGTCTGTGGTGAGGCGGGCTGGTGGGGGTGTGGGAGATACGAGGCCCTGGGGGTGGGAGGGCGGGGACGTGAGGCCAGAGTGGGTGACCTTGTCCTGCTTCTCGATCTGGATACAGCTCGCCTGCTTCGACGAGTCAAAGCTGATCTTGTGGGAGAAAGGCACTGGCAGCTCACTGTGGAAGGGTGATTACTTAAGTTACACAAGTAACAAGAACTGGCATCGTTAAACGAAACTAATACCCTCTCTGGCAGTCCTCAGTGACCTTGGGCAGTCAGACGTGGATCGTATGCAAAACAAAGCAGCATCCCTTGACACACATTGTGGCCAAATATTACCAAAATGGGTGAAGCGGTTCATGAGTTATTGAAAAATGAAATGTTTTACTAATATATGTAGGCACGCACATACGTACATGGACTAACGATATATATCACCTTTTGCCTATCGGCGAGGGGATAATAAGCCCAGAAATATAATGACCAACCCTCGTATGGTAGCTACAAAATTTACACCAGCCAAAATATAACGAAAATATGGCAAATATGGAAATTACACAAGCTGTCCCGAAATATAATGAACAACCCTCGTATATATGGCAATTACTCAATATGTTGTCATTCAAGTACTGTGGAAGGGTAAGTACGTAAGGTACACATGCCATCCCGAAATATGTGGCTGTGACTGGAGAAATGTGACGTGTGAAATGTGACGGTGTAGATCTAGATCAGTCTGTGCATCTGCAGTCTGAACAGCTGATCAGGTTCTGCACTGTTCGCTATTCCATCAATGAAATACCAGTCATGCTTCTAACAATCAATAACTTGACATTATGTTTGTAAAACATGGATGAGCCCCTGTGGAATACAGGACTCTAACTGGAGAAACTCTTACAAACTTTTCAACTTTTCGACGTGTATGTATACAGACGTACGGAACCTCGAGAGAACGCAATATGCCACCCTTGCTATCGCATAGGGGGCATACAAATCATGATCAGGCTACAGGAGAGTGCTATTTGATAATTAGCTACACTGGTCATAAGTCCCATAAGCCCCATTTCTCCCAACCTTCGTATATATGGCAATTGTTCAACATGTTGTCTTTCAAGTGGGTCACATATATTCACTCAAAACAGGTAAATTAGTGGGTCTTTTCTTTGATCTTTAAAATCACCGGTCAGGTTGTAGTCCTTCTAGCAGAACGGAACTTTTCAATATATTGTTTGTTTTTCTGAATTTCTACACGTTTCATGGTCTTGCCTGCTGAACTGTTTATCAAAAGACTCAAGCCTGGTGTCCCTTATTTACAGGGCTCCAGATAAGCTGCGTATTTGCTTAAATACCCAATTAAAATTACCAAAAACCCAATTGAAATCAGAAGTAGCGAGTATCAAAAACCAATAAAAAATGTTGTGGTACCTTTATCATGCTGCAGAAAACAATTAACAGACCACAAATCTCGCATATATTTCTTATTTTCCATGAAAACACATCTTGGTATTTCATTAGAATTATTCTAATGAAATGCCAAGACATGTTTTCATTTTGAAGCAAACTATTCAATAATTGCTGTCTGCTGATGTGTAAACAGTAGTGTGATTTCATTTGACCAAATTAAGATTTTGAAATACCCAATTGCTTCTGAAATGATGTAGTGACATTACTCAATTACTAATTCCTTATCTGGAGCCCTGTATTTAGTGTTAGTAGATTGACAGATTGACTGGTTTTACGTTCATTCAACATACAGGCCATATACAGACATGAGGGTTGGTAGTGGGAGTAAATGTTTCCATCAAGTTTATCAGGCTCGGAAATCAAATGGTAAGAATTCCTCCATGTTTCCTAGCCTTGGCTAATAAACTTGAAATCCCAAAAATGCTAGCCTGGTATACAGTGTGTTTGGCGGTGACTGGAGAAATGGCATTTACGGGATTTGTAACCAGTGTAGCTCCTGAACAGATAGTACACTCCTGTAGCCTGATAACGATCTATGTTAGAAGCATGACGGGTGTTTCATTGATGGAATAGCGAATGTCGCGGTACGTAACTCACTGTGGGGAGGAAGTGTGTATTCGTGCCCGGCTAGCTCAGTCGGTTAGAGCGATGGTACGGTAAACCAGAGGTCCCGGGTTCGAGCCCCGGGCCGGAGCACAATTTTCTCACCCTGTGACAATTGGCGCCCAACGAGGGATCGTGACTGATAAATATACTACCCAAAATGTACCAAAATATGGAATTCAGAGACGAATTAAATATAGAATTCGGGGACGAATTCCAATTTGGTGGGGAAGTATGTCGCAGTACGTAACTCACTGAGGGGAGGAAGTGTGTATTCATGCCCGGCTAGCTCAGTCGGTTAGAGCGATGGTACGGTAAACCAGAGGTCCCGGGTTCGAGCCCCAGGCCGGAGCACATTGTTCTCACCCTGTGACATCTGGCGCCCAACGAGGGATCGTGACTGATATATATACTACCCAAAATGTACCAAAATATGGAATTCAGAGACGAATTAAATATAGAATTCGGGGACGAATTCCAATTTGGCGGGGAAGTATGTCGCGGTACGTAACTCACTGTGGGGAGGAAGTGTGTATCCGTGCCCGGCTAGCTCAGTCGGTTAGAGCGATGGTACGGTAAACCAGAGGTCCCGGGTTCGAGCCCCGGGCCGGAGCACATTTTTCTCACCCTGTGACAATTGGCGCCCAACGAGGGACTAATCAGCATCGTGGAAGACTCTGCGCTGAAGACAACACTGGAAGCGAGCGGCGACTAGCGATACCATGAGGATAGTTTTCTCCTGAACGCGCTCGGCTGACCGAGGAATTCATCCGGCACCGCAGTACCTTTGTTACCTGGGACGGATATATTTGACGGATGGGAAGTTATCGATCGTTCACCGGTTTCATGTAAACATCCGATTATTCACACGTGTACGTGTAGATGTGATTATTTGTGTCTGGTAATCATCATGGAAGGCCTTCGACGACGTAGTTTATTTTCTTAGTGATCACTCGCGACAACTCAGAGCATCCACCACCTATAGTGTGCACACTGGATTCGCCGACAACGAGACGTCGACCGACCAGTGCGAGATGACTTTGTGTTTTTGTTGCATGTAGTATAAACATTGACATTGTCACTGTGACTGTCAGTTTTGATTGTCAGATATGATACATAGATTGTGTTATGCATGTAAGGTAGTGTGAATGGAACATAAGTGTTGCCCTTGTCCATCTGCGATTACTTGGAAATAATTATTTGAGACTGAGATTTGATTTTTTTTTAGATCCAAATATTTACAAAATGGCTTCCAAGATGGCCGCCAGTTTAAGATATATTTGTTTCCAGGCTTTTTGATTAGTGACATTTATTATTTTCACTTGCATATTATTGCACATGTATATACCTGGCCCTATATATACTTGATATAATCCCTTATAGTCCTATTCCTGTATAATTACTTGGTCTTTCCCTGAACAACCACTTGATCGAGATGGAGTTATACGGATAAAGCATATAGGATGTTTCCACGGCCCGGGGTTTGTTGTTATTATATATTTGACCAGGGGTCTTCATTGATGTCGAGATGGAGTTATACGGATAAAGCATATTTATACGGATAGTTGTCCACGGCCCGGGGTTGTGTTGTTATTATATGGGCCGCGCTCTGTGAAAACCGGCCTTAATGACAACGTCATGAAAGCCTGAAAATGACGTCGCAAAGTTACGCTTGAAACCAACGTCACGTCGGATTTTGACACTTGAAATAGTTGCGTCATTTCAATAAGTTGACGTTGTCCTATATATAACCGTACTGTACGTTTTACTATTTGTGGCTCACAAACATTTTAATGCTGGATACGCGTAGCAGAATTTTACAGTTGTTTCCATAGTGGTTCAGACAGTTGTTCCATAGTGGTTCAGACAGTTGTTTTCATAGTGGTTCAGACAGTTGTTCCATAGTGGTTCAGACAGTTGTTTTCATAGTGGTTCAGACAGTTGTTCCATAGTGGTTCAGACAGTTGTTTCCATAGTGGTTCAGACAGATGTCTGTTTTTTCGGTTTCCTTCAAGGAAACACGTAGTGATTTTGTAGAATTTGTTTTCATATATGGACGACATTTGAAACTAAATAACCATACAACCGGTAATTTTTAGATAACACCATCACATAATCAGTATTATGTAACAAATAGAACTGGGCACAGGACTTAATTCGTTTAATTTACTGTTTCGCCTGTCGAATATTTCAAAAGTCGACATAAAAATACGATTTGGAAATTTTCAGAAAAATAAGCGTATCACAGATGTATAATTATGGTAGTGCCAAAACATACGCCGCTCCTGGCATATCTCATCATGGTGACACTGTGCCAAACATGTTTTAGTATTTAGTGTGTTGGTATTGTGTCACACGCATATTTACTGCGCCACAATAATCATGGTTATATCAGATTATTGTAATACATAAGTGTCGCCACCAAAGACATAGCCTACTGATTTCTATATGTATCTTCTACCACTTACGTGTTCGGTGTCACGTAATATTTAACGACTTTCAAAAATATCGCATTGAATCAGCCGTATGATTGCCGTTTGATAACAATGTAAATATTCTTTAAAATGACCACTTGTAAATATGGTTATATGAATGTATAGTAATTTTACTAGTATATTTGCAATCATTGCAGACACTGATCAGACTGCACAGATACACAGGTCTCCAACATTTACACATTTAAGAAGTCCGACTTTGCCAGACTGTTGTTAATTGTCTTACATTGTACTACATTGTACTAAATAGTGCACGTCTGCGTGCTTTGTTTGTTATCAAAGGGCCGTTCTAGTCGGAGGCGTGTAAATAATATAATACAAAAGCACATGCATACCTTAAACGCATCTACATTCAAATGAGCCGCTTCGAACAATAGTCGCAGGGTGTGGAATGTCATTTCAACAAAATCAATGTTGTGATCGGGACAAATTTAGCCTGAGTGTGTAAATCACTGACTGTGTTATAGTGCGCAGTTATGCAAAATACATGTACGTACAGTAGCTCCTTACCTATTTGTATATACTAATATCGTATACATATCGTAATCGTATAGTATTGGTATATTTAATGAGCATATCGTAAGATCATATAATATTGGTATGTTTGTACCGTATCATCGTATAGTACAAACGTACTATACGAATAGTATACAAACATACGATATCCATTCGTATACGATATATCCGTACGGATATGGTATGAATATACGATACCCGAAGTGTGGCTTTTCATTCTACTGAAAACACCTCTCATTTTAAAGAAATTCTCGACTCCAAAGAGGACCAAATATTAGGGGCGGACCAAATATTAGGGAAAATAGTACACTGCAACACCGTTAATATATTGTATACATTTATGGTATGCAGGTACATTTATACCGTACACAAATCTGGTATGTTTGTACGATACAAACGTACAGAATTATACACATGCATAAAAATCGTATAAACGTACGATTTGAATGGTATATCTATACGATATTGGTTGGTATGTATGTTACAAACATACCATACGTTTATATTATATGCATATCGATTAGAAAACATATCGTATTGGTATAGTATACGTATAGTTGACCTGCAGAAAAGCGCTACTGTACGCCAATGTGCTTTTCAGGGGCGGACCCATAATTTCAGGTTAGGGTGGGGGGGGGGGGGGGGGGGGTGGGGGGGGGGGGGGGGGGGGGGGCGGGACTTCTTAATTGAAATAGTTTACTATACTTTCGAACTAGCACCGTTTTGTTCGTCGACCAAGCGGAGCTGGGGAGACTGCTAGGTGGGTCCGGCGGTATGCCCTCCGGAATATGTTGGATATTTACACCCCATTTATGCGCATTTTAGAGCAAACATATCTTTACTCGCCAAATTTTAGGAATGGGGTGGGGGGGGGGGGGGGGGGGTGGCGCCGGAGTTTCCCTTACGTGAATCCGCCCTTGTTTTTAGCATGGCTGTTTTTTTGTTTACAAATGCGCTGAATGTACTTTTTCTGAAACACAACAAAACTAAATGGCACATTTCATTTTCAAATTAATTATTCCCGACAAGAGAATATACTGCCGGTATTTCTATCGGGACATGTAACAATTATACAACCATGTATGTTACATCTCCACATTTTCCTGGCAGAGGCGGTGGTGCCAGTCGAGGGAGTGTGTGTCAGCGCAGCATTTTCCCATAGACCTGCTACCTGCTAGTACGGGGTACATGTACATTAGCCCGTCCGCCAGTTATATTGGCTACACAGTCCCGCTTTGTGAGATGTAAATTTACAGTCGATTTTTAGTTTGTTTAAAAATTCCCGGGGGTGTCCGACTACCCTCTGGACCCCATCGGGCGCTGAAGTCATTGATATGTGCAGCCATAGGCCTATCCAAATTCTGGTCATTCTTTTCTACAGAAATAAAATGCATTTGTTTCAATCACCGATACGATGTGCATATAATTTACAATTTCCAACACCAGGAATGCCGTTTAGTTTTTTGGTCTTTGGTGGTGTATTGCCTAAATCAATAAATGACGTCACAATTAACTGTAAATGACGCCAATTCTTAAATAATTACATCTTTATCTTTCGACGACACACGTATATGAATATATTATGGCGATGATGACAAATTACGAAGCCACAGGTCGGCTAATTATAGATTTAAAATCAATAGTTGTGCGTTTGTTTTGTTCACTACATGTACATATCATAATTTTATTGTGATGAATGTTTGATATTATACATACTAACATTTGTAGACACATTTAGTGCAACTTATCAGCAAATACAGTTTACAGCAAGCACGTCAATGAGTCTATGAACACTCATTTCTACTGTAGGCTGTTGAGTTGCATTGTACAAACGTCGCCGTTTCAATAACGTCATTTTCTCGATGACGTTACGTTTGTTTTTCGTGCGTGATTCACATGGTGCTACAAAAAGTGAGAAAAAACAAAAACTATTAAACATAATTGCATTTTCTTTTCAGAATATTGTTTTTGAAAGGTGTCCGCATCAGAAAATGTAAAAAAATGCAAATTGAAAATTTTGTCATTAAGGCCGGTTTTCACAGAGCGCGGCCCATATATATTGACCAGGGGTCTTCATTGATGTCGAGATGGAGTTATACGGATAAAGCATATTTATACGGATAGTTGTCCACGGCCCGGGGTTGTGTTGTTATTATATATATTGATCAGGGGTCTTCATTGATGTCATCCGTCTTGTGAGAATTCCGTGAAATATTTCTGATATTATTATTTGTTCATTGCATAAGTACAGCCTCATACTCTGAAGCTGTAATGATTCAGTGCTACTGAGGCGTATTGTACTACATTATTGAATATACTATATTACAATTATATATAATAATGAATTATGTATAATTGTAGTTGGTAGTACAAGATAACCACTTCAGTGAATTTCAAAATAAAACAATATTTTGGAATTTATTTTGTTGTTCACCATTAGATCGGAATTACTTAGCGCGATCTCTCGGATTTGTGTCAATGCATCGAAGTAAATTAATTTAGATTAATTTATTTCTTTGCGACACATTCGGTTTGTTTTGTTTGTGAATTTTGCTTGGCGAATGAAGTTTGAAGTTTGACAACACGCGACATCAGGGAACCTGATTGGGAAATCCAGGTAATTGTTTGGATACATAGTGGCACATTCGAAACTGAATCTTGTTGAGCATCACCGGAGAATACTTTGATCAGGACATTGATTTGCTGAATTTATTCCTTGGAGACATATTCTGAGATTGATGTTATCTCCCTTGAATATTTGACAGTGCACTTGAGAGTAGGATGTTACTTGAGTTAATCTGATGGTCTGATTAGGTAATAATGATGGTGGGGGATCATGTCAGTACCTGGTAGTTGCGATATATCACATACTGCCACAGGGGGTCAGTGGTGATATCAATTGGTATCAGTTGTACAATATATTTAATTATTCCAGGATGTGTACTTGTAATTAACATTAAATATTTTTCTGTTATACAGGGAATTATTTGTTGATTGCATGTGTGTATTAATTAGGTTTGAATTCGGGTTTGGTGATAATTAGGCTTGGGTTTGGACTCGATTGATACTGCAATTCATTTATTGTACTTAGATCTGATTTACTAATTGGTGCACTGTTGGTTCAGTTGATCAGTCACTATGGCCGAGGGAGGAGAGCAGGATTATGGCATGAATCCTGAGGAGGAACTGACTGACAAAGAATTGGAGGCGATGGTCAAGCTCTTGCTAAAGTCTGGCAAATTTCATGTGACTTCTATCTCCACAGATGTTCATGCCAAGATGGAGGATGGTACGAAGGCTAAGAAGCCTCCACATCTTGCCATGTTTACAACAGGAATAGATGTTGGTTCGTTTGTGATCCCTCCACCTCTTCAACAGCCACCGAGAATTTCTTTATTTTCGGGTGATGAGCCCCTACCCAAGGGGGAAGTCAGCTTTGAGGTGTGGAAGTACGAGGTGAAGTGCTTGCAAAGAGACCACATGTATCCTGATGCGATTTTATCACAGGCACTCAGACGCTCGCTTAAAGGCATTGCCAGTCGGATTTTGTTATCCATAGGTGATGGTGCTGGGTTGGACCAGATCTTAACCAAATTTGAGGGGATTTATGGCAATGTTTTTACAGGCGAGACCATCATGCAGCAGTTCTATACTTGAACAGCAGAAGGGACACCGGAGAGGTCCGTGGCAACATGGGCCTGCCGGTTAGAAGATTTGTTACAGCGTGCAGTTGAGTTAGGACATGTAACTTTTTCAGCTAAGAATGACATGTTGCGTAACAAATTTTGGACAGGTCTCTGCAGCGAGCGAGTGAAAAACGCCTCTCACCACAAGTATGATTCAATGACAGATTTTAACTTGCTTCTTAGGGAGGTCCGGAAGATTGACCAAGAGATGACCGGGAGTGATAGACTGAGGAAGACTGCTCAGCATCACATGACGACTACAGAGTCTGAAACTCCACCTGCAACATCCATTAATGATCTTTGCAATAAGTTACAGGAGCTGATGAAGCGTATGGACTCCATGGAATCCAGGCTGGAGCAGCAGACCAGACCAACCGATCCGCCCCGTGGATCACCTGATCATTTTCAGGATGATACCTACAGAGGTCGAGGGAATTTCAGACGTGGTCGTAGTAGATCGTATTTTCAGCCACGTGGTAGAGGAGGACCACACAGACAGTCTTTAAACTAGATCGTGTCTCTAACGAGGTGCAAGTCAGAGACACGGGTGGAAACAGACGCCCCAAAAATGCTAACAATTGTGATTCCGTTACAGTTACATCTGGTGTAACATTATTAGAGAGAGTGATTGGTCCGTCTGCGGAAACAGACATTACAGTTTGTGACCAAGACGAGAAAGCATTGATTGACTCGGGTAGTGTAGTGACCACTATGGCGGAGTGGTTTTACCATTCACTGACTGATAAACCCGAGTTACATAGTTTGCAGGAGTTTGGGCTGGTTGTGAATGTAGCTGATGGAAATCAGTTGCCATACACTGGATATGTTGATGCAGATTTGTGTGTACCTTCTCTGGACACATCTGTTGTAACTATACCATGCCTTATTGTTCCAGATACAGAACACAACAGAGGGGTACCAATCATCATTGGAACCAACTACATCCGTCACTGTATGGAACACTGTCAGCAAACAGATTACTTGCCTGAAGAATGGAGGTTGGCCTTCAAATCCATGGAAGCGAGCTGCATCAGCATCGGAGTTGCGAAGTCAACCAGGACTGGTATCAGGACTGGTACGGAAGGATCAACTCGTCGGATCTGTAGTCACAGAACAGTCTACGAAGTTGCCTGGTAGTCTGACTGTATGTCCCCGGGTGGTGTCCATCACTTCAGCAGCGAACACAGTCAGGATTCCTGTTCGCATCTGCAACATATCAGCGAAGGTGATGTCCATTCCTCCGAGGGCCACACTCTGCGAACTTCAGAAAGTAGATGTACTCCGCAGTTGGAAACCAGATCAAGACACGACTACAATGCAACAGACTATACCGAAGACTGTGGAACCCATACCAGAGGAACTGAAGGAGTTAGGAATCAAGTTGGACAGTGACAGTTTGAGCTCTGAACAGCAACAAGAAGTCACTTCATTGATCAGTCGATGGACGTCCATCTTCAGTAGAGGTCCCACAGATTTAGGATGTACTGATATCGTGGAGCATGCTATCAAGTTGACTGATGACACCCCCTTCAAGGAACCGTACCGCAGGATTCCACCTGGAATGTACGAAGAAGTACGGGAACACTTGAAAGAGATGGTGGAAGCTGGAGCTATACGTCCATCAGAGAGTCCGTTCTCGTCGAACATCGTGCTTGTACGAAAGAAGGACAACAGCCTCCGCTTCTGCATAGATTTTCGTAAGCTTAATGCCAGAACCATCCGGGACGCATATAGTTTACCACGCATAGACGAGACCATCGACGCACTGGCAGGCTCCAAGTACTTTTCCAAGTTGGACCTTCGTAGTGGTTATTGGCAGGTGGCCATGTCAGAGGCAGACAAGCAGAAGACGGCATTCTCCGTGGGTCCCCTCGGCTTCTACGAGTGCAACAGGATAGCTTTTGGCTTAACGAACGCACCAAGTACTTTTCAGTGACTCATGGAGAGGTGCATGGGTGATCTCCATCTACGCGACTGCCTGATCTACCTAGACGACGTGATCGTATTCTCCAAGACATTTGAGGAACATTGCACCAAGCTGGAGGCAGTATTTCGCCGGCTACAGCAGCATGCTCTGAAGCTAAAGGGATCCAAGTGCGAGTTCTTCATGCGTCGGTGAATTATCTTGGTCACGTGGTGTCAGCAGACGGCGTAGAGACAGATCCGGAGAAAGTGGAATAAGCTTGAGGAATTGGCCTGTTCCCACGAACATCAAGGAAGTCCGGAAGTTCCTGGGATTCGCGGGATACTATCGTAGATTCGTCAAGGATTACTCGCGGATAGTACGGCCACTTAATTGACCTGCTGATCGGACATCCCACAAACAAGACCAAGAAGAAACGGACAAGTATACCATGGAAGTGGACGGTTGCGCAACAGAAGCATTCGACGTCATCATCGACAAGCTGACGTCACCACCAGTGCTCGCGTACGCAGACTACTCGAAGCCATTCATCTTACACACAGATGCTTCAGGAGACGGACTCGGTGCAGTCCTGTACCAAGTGCACGATGGAGTTGAGAGAGTGGTTGCCTACGCCAGCAGAAGCTTGAGGAACAGCGAGAAGAGGTATCCTGCTCATAAGCTGGAATTCTTGGCGCTCAAGTGGTCGGTGACGGAGAAGTACCATGACTTCCTGTATGGTAACAAGTTTGAGGTCCGAACCGACAACAACCCGTTAACGTACGTTTTGACGTCTGCGAAGCTGGATGCCACCGGACATCGCTGGATAGCGGCGCTCAGTAGTTTTGATTTCAGCATCAAGTACAGGAGTGGCAAATCCAACGCCGATGCAGACGGATTGTCACGCCTACCATCTTCACAGAATCAGACGTCAGAAGTGTTTACAGAGGCAGTAAAGGCGATATGCAATGCGTGTCAAGTGGAGGTGCCACTAGCTGAGTGCAACGCTGTCTTCTCACCAGAGTTGGCTGGAGAGGTCATTCCAGAAGACGAGGTACACATATCGGTGATGTAACCGGACTGGAAGAAGGAGCAGCATGTGGATCCGCATATTGGCCGAGTACGACAACTGGTACAAAGTGGACGACGCCCCACCAAGGAGGAGGTGCAGCTGGAAAGTTTGACCGTCCAGAAGTACATCAAGAACTGGAGCAAATTGGTGCTGCGGGATGACGTATTGTTTAGGATTTGGCAGCAGGACGGCAAGAGCACCCACCAGCTTGTACTTCCGGAGGCGTATCGAGATCTGACATTTCATGCACTACATAGTGATTTAGGCCACCAAGGACGTGACAGGACACTATCACTCGTGAAGGCAAGGTTTTATTGGCCTGGTATAGATAAAGACATCGCCGACAGGATACAGTGCTGTGCCAGCTGTATTAGACGCAAGACACCATCTACAAACCGGACAGCTACGCTGGTCAACATCAAGACATCTGCACCGATGGAGCTCGTGTGTATGGACTTTCTGAGCTTGGAACGGTCAAAAGGCGGATACGAGAATATATTGGTCATCACCGATCACTTTACAAGACTCGCCCATGCCATACCATACCAAGAAACCAGACGGCCCATACCACTGCAAAGGCGCTGTATGACTCGTTCATCCAGTACTATGGATTCATGGCGAAGCTACACAGCGACCAAGGTCGAAATTTCGAGTCGGATGTCATCCGTGAGTTGTGCAAGATCGCCGGCGTCCGGAAGAGTAGAACCACGCCATACCACCCGATGGGGAATGGGATGACCGAGCGAAGCGATTCAACCATACTCTCTGCAACATGCTTGGTACTCTCCCAGAAGAGCAGAAGAAGGATTGGAAGTCGTACGTCAGTCCAATGGTTCACGCGTACAACTGCACCAAACACGAGAGCACCGGATATAGTCCATATTTCCTAGTATTTGGAAGACATCCCAGACTCGCGTTTGACGCTTTCCTTGGACTGCAAGAGGACTATGAAATCGGACAACCCAGGAAACCCTACTGGCTACGTCGACAAACTGAAGAAAAGACTGGCATTTGCTTACCAGCGAGCTTCAGAAGAATCCCGTACTCAGCAGGAGAGGCACAAGGCCATTTACGATTTGAGAGTCCGACAGTCCAAGTTGGAGCAAGGAGATAGAGTTCTGGTGAAAAACGTGCGACTGGACAAGAAGCACACGTTGGCAGACAGATGGTTGAGAGACCCATATATTGTGAAGGACCAGCCGAACAAGGACATTCCCGTGTACTTGGTAGGGAGAGGACGGACTGGACGTGACAAAGTGCTCCATAGGAACTTGTTACTGCCGTTCAACGCCATCCCAAGTGACCTTCCTCCGGATGAGTCACGTGACCAAGGGAACACACCACGAACACGGCTGCGTTCACAGAGACGACACCACCAAGAGAATATCACTGGAGAACGACAGTGGAGACACAGGCATTCAAGCACCAGTTCGGACGTTTCTAGTGATGCCAGTGAAGGGACATACGTTATTCCACAACGTCGACGTGGGGGTAGAGGACGTCTATCTCCGAGACGTCACCTGGATCAACAGGATCCGGGATTTCAACCAAGTAGCCCCGTCGACGTCAGTATGTCATTACCCGCTGTCCATTCTATTCCAGATGCTGACGGAAGTTATGTTGTAGAGGAACATGCGTCGGGTGTGTCTAGCACCAGAAACACTGTAGAACCAGTTTCCGTGATTTCAGATCACACACCTGATGGAGAAGCTGTTCCCAGCATACAGTCACCAGAAGTGAGACCAGTATCACCAGAGATAGTGACAGCCGCGCCAGAAGTACCGGAACGAGAGCTATCTCCGCCCATTCGCAGATCGGGACGGGAACGGAAACCGCCTGCGTGGATGAGTACCGGCTTCTGGGAGCTGAATCACTGAGATTCATTTTGGAAATAAAATGATATGTATTTTATATGTGAATAAACGTTTTTAGATTATGATTACACACTGCTTTGCTTTGTAATAATGTTAAATGTCGAGACGACATTTCACGTGGGGAGGGAGTGTGAAACCGGAAGGTCAGTTTATCCAAACTCCTATATCATATCCTATGATAGCCATATCTCCTATAACCTATATATCCTATATCATATCCTGTAATACCCATATATCCTATCTCCTATATCATATCCTATATATATTATATATTATAATGCACAGTTAACACCTGTATATTTTTCTGAGCGTTTTAGAGTCCATCTTAAGACATGGCTTACTGTTGCATAAGCACAGCTCAACAGCTAAGTTTAATGCCTTATTATGTGCGTCATTTGGCGCGGAATCTCAAGTCTCGTTCTGGCCGGCGTTTGGCTTTGGCGCGCACTGCCGGCTGTCGTCACTTCTTCGATAGTCGCCAGTATACGCACATCGCCGCCATATGTATCTTTGATAACTAATAAATTACATTTTGTAATTTAGTTTTGGTTTATCTCCAGGTAATTGTAATTGTAAATTATGTATATATGTCTTGCTTGTATTTGGCTTAATCGGTAAAATGATCACATAATGACGTAAAAGGAGTTTTGGAAGTTTCATACACTCCTTTGTCATTTTGATCACCGATTATCACTCATCTATTTTCTCGTGAGCCGATTACTTTGTGTATATCATATATGGCGTGCATGTTCGATTGTGTATACATCTAGTCTATTTCATGAGAATTGCGACATATTATGTTCAGGCACCGGCCAGATATTGATATTCTGCATCAATTGGCACCTTAATGATCCTAGTTATACCGGCCGTTAGCCATATATTATATCTACGGTTCATGTCGGACAGTTTCATGTTCGGGGTTTTGTGTTTATTTTAACACATACCCACCGTTATTTATGCCACATTTCGGTGCATTGTTACGTTAGAACCGCTATTCTCATGTGTTCCCACCTATTTGACCATCAGTGAGGACCCTAATTGGCTGGCACAAATGTGCAGCCATATTCGTGTCTTCACTGGTAAACATATACCGTTG
>CM055277.1:81895288-81917878 GCA_029237695.1 Conchocele bisecta
CTTTGGAATGTTGGTGAAATCGGCTACAGGTCTCCAGTCGGGATTCCGGTGAGGATGAACCCTGATCGATAAATTGCTCCCACCTGCCACCCACAGCATTGTAAGGGTATACATTTAGATACATGAAGATCAACAGCCACTAACGAATTCAAAACAACAAAAAACAATGTTTTCTTACGGTACATGCAACGTTGAACATCTGAAATTTGGGCAATCCAGGTCAAACCTAACAAATCAATGCCTTCTATTTTGTTGATTTCTCAAATTTACAATAAACTCTTCATTACCGGTAGTACAATTTGCTCAAATGTCTTGGTTCAAATTTCGCGGGAAATCTGCAAGTGAATTTAAAAGCTACAAGATTTTAGTCAGAAATTGTATACACCTTTTGAAACTGAAATCCATACGAAAGAGGAAGAACAATAAGTTCAACGAAGAAAACATACATGTAATATAAATACAAAGGTATACGAGGCAAACCATGTGATTTTGTACAGAAGAGGATGTGCAATTTTTCATGATATTTTCCGTATACGTTTGTTTGTTGGGGTTTAACGGCCTATCAACAGCTAAGGTCATTTAAGGCCGGGTCAATGGGTTTAGTACTAAATCCCATATATTACCTGTACATGTACATATACAAATGGGGGGAAAATCCCAAAATCAGAACTGAATATTTACAATAACAAAACTATATATTCAGCCCTGAAATCAGAATAATCCTGATCTGATGCCAGGTCCTCGCCACACCAGAATCACTTGGCCCCTCCCAAAAGCAGTAGAATCAGTAATAATCTTACTACTTTTATAATGGGCAATAACCCAATTCAACTCCCAGGTAACAAAAGAGCCAAAGATAAAAACGTACCTAAGGGCCAAACCAGGCAAATCGTGATTCCTATAAGGAGGAGTGAGTGAGTGAGTGAATAGGGTTTAACGTCCGCTTTTCTGACATAGAGGTACAAGCCTCAGGGAGTCTACACGCAGACGGGTCAACGGGGTCGTGTCCCGTGTCCACCTGTCCAAGGGGGGTAAATCCCAACTTCAGAACTCAATATTTACAATCAATAAAATATATATTCAGTCCTGAAATTAGAACAACCTGATCTGGTGCCAGGCCCTCGCCACACCCAGCATCATTTATCCCATCCCTAAAAGTAATAGGATTAGTGCTAATCTTACTTTTATATATGGGGCATAGCCTGACTCAACTCTCACATACAAGAAAGCCAAAAATGTACATGAGGGCCAAATCCGGTATAGTGGGTTCCGGAAAGTATGAACCCAATCGTTAAGCCAGTTTAGTCGCCTTTTACGACAAGCAATGGCTACTGCAGCACTATTCTCAGGATCAGTTGATCCCGCCCCGGTGCCTGCACGGGGCCCTATAAGGAGGAACCCTACCGTTAATTTACAGCGTCTCATTCGCACAACCACAACCCACTTTCCGTATACGACATAAAATATATATTATTATACATTGTATATATATATTACGGAAAATATAGTAAATAATGTAAACTAGATGGCACGCTGCGGCCTGCATGTCGCGCCCGCCGAGGCTTTGATATATACAGAAAACAATTGACCCAACGCATGCACGTACGTCATCGTAAGTGCGCCAATATGCCAACTATATCACAATGCCCGCAAGCGAGCGCGACAAAAACCGCACATCCTCTTAGGTACAAACTTGTATGGCTGGTCTCGTATGTACCTTAACACATGTACAATGTATATGATTTTGCATATTATTGTATACGATCCACAGCAAAGCAGGACTACTCGATGATTCATGATGAAGAAAATAAGTATGAAAATATTACAAACATGTGATGAGAAAGTACGATATAGTAGAAGCGAACTTCAAGGAAGCAAAAACAACTCTGCGTATCTCATAAGGGGCAAAACTAGATGTCGCGACACCACAGGGGGCCGTTTCACTAAACTTCCTACAACTAAAATGTTCGTACGTGCAACTTTAGAATATTCTGTAAATTTCAATTCATGGATTTACATTTATTGAGCATAGGCTGCATATGCAGCCTATGCTCAATAAATGTAAATCCAATACTTGTTTACAAGAACGCATTGTTAATTTGGAATTTACAGACTATCATAATTTTGCACTTACAAACATTTTAGTCGTACAAAGTTTAGTGAAATGGCCCCCAGTTGTGCATGTTACAGATTATCATGCCAGTAATCATTTGAGCGTTCAGCAATAAATGCACTTACGGTGCGCACGACAGATGAAATGTTATGTGAACTGGGTCAGACAAAGATTTATTATTACCAACTGGACTTATTTAACCCTTTCAACACCACAGACCATAAAGTGAACATCAACAGTGTAGATCCAAATGATCCGGCAGTAAGGAGCCAGTCGTATTGTCACGATCTGCAGCATAGTCATTATATCAAGATTTCGAAACAATGCCCCTTTCTTAATGAATGCAACAGTCCAAACATATCATAGAACATACATGTTCTAAAATGGTTAATATGAAGAAAATTCTGATCGTATCGTTACTATTTCTTAACCCTTAGAATTCGGGAAAACATATATTGTCTTCTGCTGTTGTTTCATATCCTGTCTTCTTTCGCAATAAAAACATGGTTTGGCAGCACTTTAGAATCATTTCCATTGGAAATCATTCTAAAGTGTTGTCAAAACATGTTTTTGCTGAACAAAAAGGTCAAATAAACAGATTACAAAATTTAATTCAGCATTGTAAGGGTTAAAAAAAACATTAATATGACATACTACATGTACTGTACTATGTAAATTCAGTTGAACATGAAGAGAAGGAATGGTGGGTTATGAACGGAACAATACAGTGGTGGGGCGGCTTGTCCCGTCTGTACCAGCCATATAGACACAGATTAGGGGCACACTGATCAAATATGGCAGACTACTACTGAAGGGGTCAATGGAATAAGGGGCCTAACTTAGCCCCATTCTTCCACTAACCCCTCCAATTAACAATGCATTGTACGCGACTGCATGTTACCCAGCATTTACAAGCAAGATATTTGTTATTTCCTGTGAAAGATTTTTCATCAAGTGAACACAAAATATATATATTCATAATCGGCAAACAGACATTTATTTAATGCTACATTTGTATATACGCCAAAATAGATCATCGTATACTCGTAAATTAGACGACAATATAATGGTGGTGTAAAAATGTATGCACAATGTTACTGACAGGCCCACAAAAACAAAAACGGTGTGGACTGATGTCACGAATATACAAACAATGTTCAGATTTCTTAAATAACAGACCAATTGGTTTGGTCAATGGTATAATGGGTTCTTTTCAAAATGTATACAGAATATAAGGTTCGACAATGTCTAGCCAGGAGTAAACGTTTGCATAGGCACGAGGGAACTGTTTGAACCATAAGGGTGTAGGCCGCGTGTTCAAACAGTTCCCGAGTGCCACGACAAACGTTTACCCACAACTGGAAATGGTCGAACGTTATTGTTACATTTCCGTCGGAAATATCGTGTAATTTGAGCATAATATTATATGCAGTTACTTTCGCTACTTTGATAACCGTTTCATTCAAACAGCTGATTTACGTATACATATTCTGGGGCCGCAGTACACATCGTGTAGTCGCATCAATTTCAGTGTGACCGTTGTGAACTGGTCTGTTGACATAATGGCGGGTTCTAGTAATGTCATGAGACACATGCATTACATAGGTGTTAGCTTGGCCCCGGAATGAGCATTGTCTACAGCCATAGTCAAACAGCACGCGCTGCACGTTTGAACACGGCTGTGAGCGGTGTCGAACAACGGCAGTCGTGTAACAATGAAACAACATTGTTTTCAAGCATTTAGTAAAATAGGCTCAATTGAGTGGTACAGTGGAACTTCTATAAACCAGACACCAAGAAAACATCTACAATCTTGTTGTAGCTCCGTGTGTCACCGATCTTAATTTCATAAATTGTTCATATTTTCTGTATGTGATGCCGAAAATTGACAGAAATTTAAGAGCTCATGTAGAATTTAATTCTTGGCTCTGAGATTACCGTCATCTTTCAATCTAGTTTTCAGAAAATACACCAGAGCTCCAGATAAGCAATCATTTATTTTTCCCGAAATTCATTATTTCATATAGAATTAACGACTGCATATATTTGATGATTAAAAGTATGCAGAATTATTATACTGAATTTATTACATTATCACAGCCAAAATTGGCTGTGATAATGTAATAAATTCAGTATAATAAAAAATAATAAATTTATCATAAAATTGAAAATTTCTCCCTCAAAGTATACTTTGCTAGATAAGTATACTTTGCAATGTTGATGAAATATGCTACAGATAAGCGTTGTATCTAAAGCGTACTATAGCCCCCGATTTCAAAATCATTGCGTATTTTCCTTTTACAAATGAGTTATTGATTTTCTTCATTACTAAACTGCTAAATAGGAACAAATGATAAAAAATATAACAAATTTAAACATTCACTTATTTGAGCTGCAAAAAGCAAACACTTAATTGCTTTTTCAG
This sequence comes from Conchocele bisecta, assembly GCA_029237695.1. NCBI lineage: Eukaryota > Metazoa > Mollusca > Bivalvia > Lucinida > Thyasiridae > Conchocele > Conchocele bisecta. The sequence goes on from CM055277.1 coordinate 81,899,827, forward strand.
CTCAACTAATTGAATTTTCAACTTTATGACAGTATTTTCACAACTCAATTTGAAAATAAATGCATATTTCACTTTGCTGTGCGTATTTTGTACTCCCACTTTTGATAATCAATGCGTATTCAGCTAAAATAATTGCATAAAATACGCACCTTATCTGGAGTTCTGATACACTACTGTATTTGTCTCACATAAATACCAACGAGGTAAATGGAGAACAAACAAATTACCACCCAACATGAATTTGGTTAAATAACTACGAAATTTGAAGATATCTAGATAGTCGTGGTGTTATACTACTCGTCGCACTTCAAAAAACCTCTTGAGATAGTAGACCTGTCCCAATGTCATCGCCACCAGCACCAGGGCTTCGAAGAATGACCACAATACGACACGAGAGTTTGTATTGTCGTTTACTGAAATGAGAAAAGTAACTGGAATGTGACTGCGACCGGAGAAGCAAGGTTTGTGGTGACTTTAGACTTGTACACAATAGACGGACAAAAAATGTTTTCAAATAGAGGATATTCATAGTGATATTATAGGAATGAATGGCCTTTTTGTAGAATTTATCGGGGTGTAAACTTGGGAAAGTCGCGGGAATACTGGACGAAGGCCGGAAGGCCTCGTCCAGTTTTCCCGCGACTTTTCCAAGTTTATATCCCCGATAAATTCCACAAAAAGGCCATTCATTCCTTATAATTCCAGCATTTGAAATAAATTCATCAAGAAAATGTGTTTATCTTGACAGACGGCAGCCATTTGTTTACACTGACAGCACTGACAGCGCACCTGTAGAAAGTAGTTTGGCGTGGAAGTTTACTGGGGTATAAATTTTGGACAGACACTTGCTACGGGCCAATCAAATTGTGTAAATATTTTTGTGCTGGAATTATGATGGTATAATATGTCCGTGGTATACATGTACTACTTTAGACTTGTACACAATAGAGAAAAAATGTTCTCAAATAGAGGATATTCATAGTTATCCCGTCAACACAGTTGACATTTTTGATATCCTGTCAATACGACATAATCATTGCGTATGAATGTGCGCGATTGTCATACTAGTAGATTCTCAGATTTTGAGGATGCGGCATTTTATAGCTATTTGTAGTGTTGACGGGATAAATAGAATAGTACATTAGTGCCGTGAATGGGACAAAATATCTGGCGCAGCACAGAAACGTTCGGCAGAGCCTCGCCCATCCCGTTTTCTAAGCCATGCCAGATATTTTGTCCCATTCACGGCACTAACCTACTATTCTCCATTATTTCGAATATGACATGTTTTATCGAGTGGTGTGAAATGTTCATATTTCACAGTGCCATTATGCTACAAATGCACCATCAATCACTTATTTTGCTGTGACTTGAGAAAATAGGGCTTATGGGATTTGTGACAAATAGCACTCCTGAATGCTGAAAAATATCTTAATTGCTTGTTAGAAGCAAAACTTACTGGTGTTTAATTGATGGAATGGCAAGCAGAGCATCCACACAGTCTGATCAGTATCTACAGTTGTCGCAAAAACCATAAGCCCCATTTCTCTAGCCACAGCCACATTTCAAGATGTACATACAGTTAAATATACAGTTAAATATCTTGATAATGGTCATAGCAATTGCCCATATAACATTCTGTGCATTTAATCAAGAACACTGAACTTGATAATAATCTCTGACCGACTCGGCTGGCTGTACGGCTTACCTGCCCGGTGAATGCGTTCGCGGACCTCCATGTACTCCTGCTCGTGTTTCACCCCGGTCAGTGACGTGGACAGCTCGTTTATCATCTCTGCAAGCTTGTTCTGGTGTTCTGTAACAAACACAGGGTGTCACAAATGGAAGTGTCGCATATGTGGGAGTCACACGAGGCTGTCAACAGTGACCCTTTGGGGGATTTTGACCCCTGAACTTTGATTTGGGGGGGGGGGGCATAAAAAGTTATTGATTGAAGATAGTATGTTCATTCAATAGTGATGGTCATATACGGCATAATTCAAATACAAGATTTGCCAAGACAAAAAAGGATTGCACTCAATGTAGTCCAAGATCAAGATCAGTCCAATATCAGTCTGCAGATGGTATAACCAAGTTCTATACTGTTTGCTCAAGTTGGAGAATACGATTGAGGCATCTAATGAAAACTACATCTACATTATGCCACAGGAACCTCCTAGCTGATCGCATCAATATATTAATATATTCGGAATAAGCTCTTAGGCATATTACCATTTTGAATAATTTTATTTTATCCTGTTCACAATAAAAGTATATGTTTTGTTCACAATAAAAGTATATGTTGTAACCACTCATTTTTAATTTACAAAAACTTCCAAAAAATAAACGGACGGACAGACAGTGCGAAACCTATAGGACACCGCCGAATCTCCGCAGGGCCTGAATTATTTATAATTGCTGATCAGGAAATTAAACAAGAGTTGTCAGAGGACAACGAAGGAAGCACGCCCGGTGGCAGCAAAGGAACCGAGGGCACATTTGAAAACACAACGTGCTGGATAAGGGAAACAAAATTTATGAGCCATTTACCAGAGCGTGTTAAGGTTTCGAGCGTACAAAGTATTTGACCTTGACCCTGGGCTTAGCAGTGGTAGAGGACCCTTGGAGCAATGCGTGTGTGAAATATGAAGCAAATCCAAGCAAGGAAACAGAAAATATAGGCCATTTACCCGAGCGTCCGAGCGTTTAGGTTTCGAGATGCACAAAGTATGTGACCTTGTCCCTGGGCTTAGAAGGGGCGGCACGGACGTGGATTTGCCACAGCACAGGACCCTTGGAGCAATGCGTGTGTGAAATATGAAGCAAATCCAAGTAAGGAAACAGAAAATATAGGCCATTATTTACCCAAGCGACTGAGCGTTAAGGTTTTGAGATGCACAAAGTATGTGACCTTGTACCTGTGCTTAGAAGGGGCGGCTTACGGACCGTGGATTTGCCACAGCGCAGTAGAGGATCCTTGGAGCAATGTGTGTGTGAGTGAAATATGAAGCAAATCCAAGCAAGGAACCATAAAAAATAGGCCATTATAATTTTTGAAGACAGACGGACGCCTACGACGCCGAGGGTATGCCATCAGCACGGCTTCCTTTGGAAGGCGCGCTAAAAATGTCATTGGTTAACCAGAGCTCCAGATAATGAATTTGACATTGGGTACCATTACTCCATACTTTTGAAATCAATTGGGTATTCTCAATTGGGTATTGTAAAAACGCTACCGGTACTCTCTCTTTTTTTTTCAATTCAATGGGTATTTCCATATCTTCATTACAAAAACCGATTTGGAAACAAATCATAATTTCTTTCTTCCATGAATTGTTTTTTTGGGTTGCCATTTTGTTGCGCCATGTGTCACCAATTTTCTAAGAATAAATCTGACACAATCCGATTGTGTTGTTGATAGTGTCTATCGCAACTGCGATTATATAAGTGATCAATTCAGGCGCCGTTAAAACTAGTCCAATTTTAGTTAATTTGACAGTGCTACCATCTTTTCATTAATTACAGTCCCAAACGTAAATGTGTCTGACACATTCAAAATAATAGCGTGTCTGTTGCGTTTTTCGCCAAGTCCACCATACCATTTTTTCTCTGTGTGATAGTCGTTTAGGATTTTCTACTGGTGTTTTCCGTTGCTCGGGAGTCACCGAAAAAAGCAGTTTCATATTTGAATTTACGATGATTCTGGATCTCGAGTTCCCACCCTTATTGCATCAGTTTTTTTTGCCGATATTGATTTCGAACTTCAGTAATGTTTTCTGTAAATTATGTTGAATATAACTACAAATTTAGAACTAATTCAATTCCGGATGAGCTCTGAATTTTGTGTCATCACCATGTTCGGAAAATGTTGTCAAAATCATTATCGGCGAAAAACGATAAGGGTGGTGATTCCAGAGCTGGGCTCATCAACTTGAACGGTACTCAAAACCACTGCCATGTATAGGTTACATATCGAGTTGGATCCAAATTTGAATTCTTCTTGTTAGCCGATAGCTGATAGCCGGGATCGTTCGCATTACTGGAGGTACAGTACAGGCACCGAGAAACCCGCACATTTTTTGCTTTGCGGAGTTTTTCGCCAGCGCGGAATTTCCTACCTATTGCATCGCTGGTTTGCCGCGAAATGCCGCAAAGCGTCGCAAAGTTCTCCCGGTATTGCCGCAATTGTTAAAATCAATTGCCGCAATCGTGACCCAAGTCAACTGCGGCAAAACTCGACGAAATCATAAAACGGATCACCGGAACATTTGCCACAATTTGCGGCGTTTTGATGGACAGAAAATGCGGCGTTTTGCGATGTTTTGCTTTATTATTTTATGCTTTATCAATTGCAAATCTAGGTTCCAATGATGTTTGTTAAATGCCCTAACAGGACACTGTGGTATCATAATCGCCTTAGGAAACGATAATCATGTGCTGTAAAACATTATTTTAACTAGAAATGGACGCTTGTCGACAAGCGCATGTGTATCCCCCTCCCCAGATACACAAGTAGTTTGAAAAAATGGGTGATCGAGTTATGCTCCGGAGACAAAATCGGTGACGGACAAAGGGAGATAACTAAACAATTAGTGATGCAAGAGTTGTCATTCTTGCGCGACACACCTTTAGGGTCTATGCATGTGTGAAGCTACTGGAGCGCAGAATTATTTGTTAATAGTCCTATATTTATGTACATATATCTGCACAGGTGCACATAATGCCACAATATTTTCAACACAGTTGACGGAAATGTAATATAGAATGTAAATAAAAAAAAATAATGCTCGCTACTGGAGCCGAGAATTTTTTTTTAATAGTCCTATATTTATCTACATATATCTGCACAGGTCCACATACTGCCACAATATTGTCAACACAGTTTAGGTAAATGTAATAATTTAGCTGTATAAATTACCTGTAATAAGTTAGTGGTCAGCTAAAAGATTAAAAAAGAATGTAAAAAAAATTTTTTTTTAAAAATTGAAAAAAAAAGTTGAAAAATAAAAAATAATAATACTTGCTACTGGAGCCCAGAATTTTTGTTAATAGTCCTATATTTATCTACATATATCTGCACAGGTCCACATAATGCCACAATATTTTCAACACAGTTTACGGAAATGTAATATACAATTATTTTTTTTAAAAATAATGCTCGCTACTGGAGCCCAGAATTTTTGTTAATAGTCCTATATTTATCTACATATATCTGCACAGGTCCACATACTGCCACAATATTGTCAACACAGCTTACGGAAACGTAATAATGTACCTGTATAAATTACCTGTAATAAGTTAGTGGTCAGTTAAAAAATTGAAAAAGAATGTAAAAAAAAAAATGGAAAAAAAAATTAAATTAAAAAAAAGAAAAATGAATAATGCTCCCTACTGGAGCCCAGAATGTTTTTTAATAGTCCTATATTTATCTACATATCATATATACACAGGTCCACATATTCCCACAATATTTTCAACACAGTTTACGGAAATGTAATATAATCATTTACCTGTATAAATTACCTGTAAGTTGTCAGTGGTCAGTTGCACATGCTAGCACATGCACAGGTGAATAGTCTGTATATAGCACTTACCACCTTATGCTACTAGACAAAAATTGAAAAATAATTTGAAAAAAAAAATGAAAAAAAAAAAATGGAAAAAAAAAGTTTAAAAATAATAATGCTTGCTACTGGAGCACAGAATGTTTTTTTAATAGTCCTATATTTATCTACATATATCTGCACAGGTCCACATAATGCCACAATATTTTTCAAACACAGTTTACGGAAATGTAATATAATCATTTACCTGTATAAATTACCTGTAAGTGGTCAGTGGTCAGTTGCACATGCTAGCACATGCACAGGTGAATAGTCTGTATAAAGCACTTACGACATTATGCTACTAGACAAAAATTGAAAAATAATTTGAAAAAAAAAAAAAAAAATGAAAATGAAAAAAAAAAAGAAAAACAAAAAATGAAAAAAAAATAAATAAAAAAAAAATGAAAAAAAAAATGAAAATTTTTTTTTTTAAAAATAACAATGCTTGCTATTGGAGACCAGATTTTTTTAAAAAAAATAGTCCTATATTTATCAACATATATCTGCAGAGGTCCACATAATGCCACAATATTTTCAACACAGTACCCAATGTAGTGATTTACCTGTATAAATTACCTGGTCAGCAGTGGTCAAGCACTGGACATCTGCACATGCTATCCCATGCTTAGCACATGGTTCTCCCAGTTTCTATTGTTCTCTCTACAGGTAAGGTGTACAGAGCACACGAGAAAAGGTAATACAGAACAGACGAGAAAACAGGTCTTCATGCATTATTGTCCAGTTTGTAGAGTGCGCAAAACAAAAAAAAGGGAGATAACTGAAAAATTAGCTACGCAAGAGTTGTCATTCTTGTGCGCGACACACCTCCGGGTCGTGGTCTATGCATGTGTGAAGTTTCATGAAAATATTCCAAAGGGTGGTCGAGTTATGCTCCGGACAGGAAATCAGTGAGCGAAAACAAAAAAGGGAGATAACTCAAAAATTAGCTATGCAAGAGTTGTCATTCTTGTGCACGACACACCTTCGGTTCGTGGTCTAATTGAATGTGTTAAGTTTCATAAAAATATTCCAAAGGGTGGTCGAGTTATGGTCAATCAGTGCGCAAAACAAAAAAGGGAGATAACTCAAAAATTAGCTATGCAAGAGTTGTCATTCTTGTGCGCGACACACCTTCGGGTCGTGGTCTATGCATGTGTAAAGTTTCATGAAAATATTCCAAAGGGTGGTGGAGTTTATGCTCCGGACACGAAATCAGTACGAGAAACAAAAAAGGGAGATAACTCAAAAATTAGCTATGCAAGAGTTGTCATTCTTGTGCGCGACACACCTTTGGGTCGTGGTCTATGCATGTGTTAAGTTTCATGAAAATATTCCAAAGGGTGTTCGAGTTATGCTCCGGACAAGAAGTGTCTGCGGCGGACGCGGACGCGGCGCGCTGTCAAATCCATAGTATCCCCCGACGGAGTCCGGGGGATACAATTAAGAAATAGAAGAAATGTGGATATTGGGGAATATGTCAGATACATATGAAAGGGTTTTCGCGATCTGGTGTAGAGGTCGAAATCGAGTAAATGCGAGTTACACGACACTAACAGAACACCATTATAATTCTCGTGTTTTAGGAGGCAATTCTCATGTTTTGTCAAAAAAATAATATTATTTTTTCTAATAAACATATTTTGGCAGCATATGAGAATCGTCTCCTAAAACGATTTACGTGTCCTGTTACAATCTACTGATGAACACGTGTTGGTCTTCCCTAGTCACATATGCAATAAGCCCGGTTTTGTCCGATCACGTCATACATCATCATATGCACGTGCGGTGACCTACTGGGACGTGTGTCGGCATTGGAAAGTGGGACATGAAAGGTTACAAAATGACATCTAAAGGTTAAGTTGTGTCGATCAGATCTTTGAAACACGCCGACACAAGAGCACAGGTTGAAGTAACGGACCGAGGTCTATAAATACATTAAATATGCCTAAAAGCATCAATAAATGAAGAAAAAAATATTTGTTTTACCCCCTCCATCTAATCATTATAATGATTAGATGGAGGGGGTAAAAAAAAAAAAATCTTCATTTATTGATGCTTTTAGGCATATTTAATGTATTTATAGACCTAGGTCCGTTACTTCAACCTGTGCACAAGAGCAGCACATTTACGATCAATTACATATTTATTAATGGAATGGAACTTATCTCTCTTATAGCATAGCGGTTTTCACCGCGTTTGATAAAAATATTTCTTCCATTTTATTGGTCGGAGAGATGGTGTGGAATCTCAAAAAAAAGGTAACGGAATCCTTATTTACTCAATAAATATGTACTGGCAGCACATTAGAATCGTCTCATGTTTTGTCAAACCATGTTTTTATTGTCAGAAATATTGATGTTTGTCCACATTTGTTCCATTTCTTAATAAAAACATGTTTAGGCAGCACATGAGAATCGTCTCTTAAGACGATTTGTACATATGTTACAATTTCGCGAAACGAAAATGAAACATATTCTCAACAAAACATGTTTCGCGTTTTCGTGATCTTGCGCATAGGCCGAGATCGCGAAAACGCGAAGCGTGATGGATCATGAAACGAAAATTTAACATATTCACAACAAAACATGTTTTGACAGTACTGTGCATATGAAAATCGTCTCCTTTCGCGATCTTGCACGTAGATCGAGATCGCGAAAACGCGAAGCGTGATCGCGAGAGCTGAAACGAAAATGTACCGTATTCTCAACAAAACTGATTGCATGGGTTAATCGGAGATAAATGGACACGAACTATGTCAAAATTAAGCACAACTAACTTGTCTCTGTGTTCAGTTTAGAGAGGTTCTACTGTAGCACATTTGCGACATATCATTTTCGGTCTAGCTGCACACCTGATGGTGTTTACAATCATCAGTCGGTAATCCATTTTCACGTGCAAAGTGTAACTGACCTTTAGAACTCGGTGGAAACGAACATACCAAAACCACGCTATGTAGCCGATCACGTCATCGAATTGACGCATGCAGCTTGTGCAGTTTCACATTTGTTTGATTTCTTGATAAAAGCAATTATTGGCAGCACATGAGAATCGTCTCCTAAGTAAGACGATTCTCATATTTTGTCAAAATATGTTTTTGTAAAGAAATATTCAGGTTTTTCTTTTCACATTTGTCCGATGACTTAATAAAACATGTTTTGGCAACACATAAGAATCGTCTCCTTAGACGAGTCTAATATTTTGTAAAAACAAAATTGTTTTCACATTTGTTTGATTTCTTAGACCGTGCAAACGATTGACAAATTCAGAAATAACAACTTAATTTGTGTTTCTCGAGTCGGGTTTTATGTGGTGGCGAGGAAATACGATCGATTACACACCGTGAAAATCTGAATATGCCTGTTTGATATCTACATCCTACATGATCAATATTCTGAATATGCCTGTTTGATATCTACATCTTACATGATCAATATCGGTATGACCATGGATGTTCGAACATGATTTATTGACAGATATACCAAATCGATCCATGCGAAATGCATGTCTACAAGGGTAAAACTGACTTCATTCAATCAAACAATGTACATATTTTCAGAGTGAATTGCCGAGTTTTGCCCCATTTTACCGTGTCCATTTTGCCGCAAAACGCGGCGGTAAAGGTGCGATAACATGTACATGCACGTTGAACACACTGGAAAGTTTTGCCGAGTTTTGCCGAGGATCGCCGCGAAACGACCGCGTAAAATTTGCGGAGTTTCGCATTATGCCGCAAACGGCCAAACGGGACATTTTGCGAGAGATTGCCGCAATATTCCGCGCTAAAGCTAAAGTGGTTTCCGCAATTACAAAAAATGTGCGGGTTTCGCGGTGGCTGTACTGTACAACTGAATATACTGTAATACTGTTTACAATGTTATCGGCGAAATACAACTAGAGACGGGTCCAGAATTTGTAAACAACAGTCAATGGCAGACCGACAGATATTCGGTAGCTCTTTGTAGCTTTGTATATGCTACAGACTGCTGAAAATACATTTGAGCAATACGCTACATAATACAAATATATTGCGTACCGGACATTTTAATTGCTTTTTTGGTATGCACCTACATGTATCTGGAGCTCTGGGTTAACGATTCCAAACTAGACATATAACTCAATTCTGTCACATACCATCTCCGTCCATTTTTTTCATCCTCTTTTGGCTTCTCTCCAATGTCCACGGTAAACATGACAAGCTTGGTGTCATCGTCGACATTTTGTTGCTGAAGCAATATTTATATGGACCATCCATGTGGGCAGCAAATGTGTATTTGCCATTCGATTCTCGATCGCCGGAGTGAATAACCTTACCATCGGGACCATGAATCTGAACAGTTATAACAGGTAATACATGTGAAATATCTAGTCGTGACTTCATGACTGTTTTGATATACACCAACTTGATTGGGTCGGTGAGGTTCTAGACTATGAATATCAAGAACTTCCATGAAAGGAAATAGAAAATATGAGCCATTTACATTGATATAGTCCCTATTCTCATGGATCCGTGCCCCTAAGCACATACATTCATATTGTGTGTTATATTCTGATTAATTCCTGAAAATGTATACATCAACATAAAGTTCAAAACACTTTGACTATGAGTGCACATAAGGAATTCACCAAAATTATTATTTATGCAAGTCTTACGAGTCACTAGAAATAACCCACCCAAGTCGCCTAATTGATCTTGAAACTTCTCATCAGGTTCGTGCCCTACAACCTTTTTCACATTTGAGTGACATTCCTTGATCACTCATACAATAAAGAAGTGTTGCTGCCTAGATGAATCAAATTTAAATATGGTGAAGTCCAGATTCACCTAGAAATCAACATTTATCACATTTTATGCATCATTTGCGAACAGACCCTCTTCAGATTAAGTAAATATGTAGAAAAATCACAAAATAGGTGGTAAATCACAATGGTATGTAACTGTAACTTAGAAAACAGTGGGATACAACTTAAAATACCTTTTTAAAATAATTTTCAATTAACACTATTCTAAGAATATGCTTATTCACTTGTTTTCTCGGGGCACGAATCAATGAGAAGGCACGAATCCATGAGAATTGGGGCTAAGTGATTTGGATTATGGTGTTCCGCCGTGAAGGTCATCGTATGGTCGAGAGCATGATAGTATGGTATGAACTATGATAGCACGATGGCGATAATACGATACTATAGCACAATGACAATACTACGATGCTGATAGCACGAGACATCATAATAATATGATGACGATAATACTATACAATATTATATATTTTTTTTACAATGCTACTGTATGTCTCAAACACATTGTCATGGGTTTTCGTGGATGCATATTCCGTTATATTCTGGATATTCCATTTAATGTAGTTGCATACAACAGATGGTAAAATGTCATTATATGACAGATTATCACGATGCATCTGGTAATTGGAGGTGACAATGTACCTTTAAGTCAATATCAAGGAAACCTCCTTCTGCAACCTCAAACATGAGACTCAGTTTGGTGCCCGAGGTAACTTTGTCGAAGAAACACTCCTCTGCATGAGCATCGATATTAATGAAATAACATTCTAGTGAGGAAATGCTTAGAATTGTAACAAATACAGTTATAAATATTCGTTGAAGATCCATAATTAGTAAAATAGAGATAAATCTAGACGTGTGTGACAAATTTGTTTTCATGCCACGTAAGTCTTGTTTACGCAAGCGCGTAACCGCGGTTCCGGTTTCCAGTTTAGTTCCGTACCGGGTGTGCCTAATTGGCGCAATTACGGGGAAATGGAGTAATGACGGAGAATGAAGGAGATGGGGCGCTAGGACGGAGAATGACGGATAATGGGGTGAAATGACGGAGAATGACGGATAAAGCGGCGCAATGAAGAAGAAAGACGTATAATTAATTACCAAAAGTATGGGCGTAATTGTGGAAAATAAAAATGAGGGGTGTGTGATGGATAATAGCTATGTGTTTGCGTTAATGATTGAAAATGACGGGTATAAGGTTGCCATTGATGGAAAATGGCAGGCGTAAGGACGTGGCCAATTAGGCACACATATACGTCCCGGTGTCTTCTTCTTCTTCCTTCTTCTTCTTCTTCTTCTTCTCCTCCTCCTCCTCCTCCTCCTCCTCCTCCTCCTCCTCCTCCTCCTCCTCCTCCTCCTCCTCCTCCTCTCCACCTCCTCCTCCTCTTCCACCTCCTCCTCCTCCTCCTCCTCCTCCTCCTTCTCTTCTTCTCCTCCTTCTCTTCTTCTTCTTCTTCTTCTTCTTCTTTTCTTCTTCTTCTTCTTCTTCTTCTTCTTCTTCTTCTCTTCTTCTTCCTTCTTCTTCTTCTTCTTCTTCTTCTCTTCTTCTTCTTCTTCCTTCTTCTTCTTCTACTTCTTCTTCTTCTTCTTCTTCTTCTCTTCTTCTTCTTCTTCTTCTTCTTCTTCTTCTTCTCTTCTTCTTCTTCTCTTCTTCTTCTTCTTCTTCTTCTTCTTCTTCTTCTTATCTTCTTCTTCTTCTTCTTCTTCTTCTTCTTCTTCTTCTTCTTCTTCTTCTTCTTCTTCTTCTTCTTCTTCTTCTTCTTCTTCTTCTTCTTCTTCTTCTTCTTCTTCTTCTTCTTCTTCTTCTTCTTCTTCTTCTTCTTCTTCTTCTTCTTCTTCTTCTTCTTCTTCTTCTTCTTCTTCTTCTTCTTCTTCTTCTTCTTCTTCTTCTTCTTCTTCTTCTTCTTCTTCTTCTTCTTCTTCTTCTTCTTCTTCTTTGTATATTCCACCACTGTTGGTGCACCCCGCGTTGCTGGTAAATGTATTTGCTGTTTTTAAAGTTTCTGATACCTGTGGTTAGTACGGGGAGCCATTACAACCCAAGCAGCGCAAGTATGGCAAGATGAAGCATGTAACACAGCTGGCTTGCACGCGTTCAATGTCTAATACGGTTGATTTGTTGACGAGAGAGTTCGTAAAGCCACAACAGTCAATGATGAGCTGTGTAATGTCTGATTTTATAGATTCTGGTAAGTTGTACATCCCAGAACTTTCTGGATTTAAAGACGGAATTCCGGGTGGATCTGTGTTCGGACGTCATGCAGCGCCGGACACCTCAGTAGCATGTGGGTCGCGTCCTCAGCCTACAGACGACAGTTTGGGCAGGTAGGGTCGACTGTGTAATGGCTAAACAGATGTTTGTTGGGTTGAAATAGGACTGTTCCTGTGAGTAGGCTTGCCTTTGTTATACCCTTTCTGACATCGCCGGCGGTGGTGTGGTTGCTCGCGGTCTGCAATATTTCCAGGCCGAGTAATGTTAGTGTTGTTTTTGTTTTTGCTCCTGATGTTAGCACCTTTCCCCAGTGCTCGGTAATTGCCTTAGTACATTGTTTCCAGCTTAGTTGTGTAGGTTTGTCGGCTTGTAGTGTCTGCATGTATATCATTTAGCTTGAATGTTACGAGAATTTCCGATACGTAACAGTAGAAGCTTAGTGTATTATCAAAGTTTGTAGACAGTTGTCTTTTTTGTTAGTTCCTGAATGGTAGCGTACGTTGCCGCATATGATAACGGTATGTAGGAAAATTGCCGTCGTTGGATCTTTGCTTCCAATGGGAGTGCCCCTAATAGTATATACAAGCTTTTATTGCCGTACGCGCAGGAGAGATGTATTCTCCTGAGTACCTCTTTGTTGAATATGTCGAGCTGTTGCATTTGTCGGTTCATTAGCGACAACACTTCCAATCCGTACAGAAGACGCGGAAGAACATAATGTGTGTATATAGTATACGACACTCTCGGATTTAGTCCATTTGTACCGTGTATGCCCGTATTGACTAATGGATATAAAGTATGTCTTGCTAGAGATATTCTATGTTACGTAATGACTTGACTTGACTTTCATTTCTTGGAGTACGGTTTCTTCGTTCGTGTCCCTAAAACACATAAAGTGTAACGGGATCCCGGAATCTACATCTACCCGATAGACTGTTAACGGAACTACATGTATGTAACAAATTTCACCTGGAAATATCTCAGTTACTGAGGGAATGATGACTGCCAGTATACTGGGTGATATATAGTATATTTCCAGTGTCATATTATTTAATAAATAACACATCAAACCATATACATACCGACGAATCGACAAGGGTCGTCTACACGTGGGCCTCGGTGTTCCTATATAGAGAGACAGACACTACAGAGAGAAGAAGTATTGTAAATAGTAAAATCTAAATTATAATAACAATATACTAACGTGATTTTGATATAAATATAACAAAATGATGTGGACGAACTATTGTATTAAATTGTGATCGAAAAATTGCCGAGGATATTATAATTTGGAACATAATGCATTTGGATATCTTACTGTATCCAACGTCGGTAGTAAGCCATTTGACTTCTTTAGACGTATCTTTTATTAATTTTCTTAATCACTGGTATGTCTTCCTGGACTGCGCACATTGGTTTTGTATCGGTTAAAACTAGCTACATGTGTATATATGTACAGTGTCGTCGGTGTCGTCGGTGTGACAGGACAAGCCCTGCCAACAATTGACACAATAGATTACTTATAGTAACAGTCTGGAGCAAATTTAATGTAATTTTCCTTCCAGGCTTTGTTCAGTCTATTCTTGAATTGGTTTATTGTTTCCGCGGTAACTACATTTTCGGGCAAATTGTTCCAGTCGTTTACTATTCGTTGGCTGAAAGAACTTTTTCTTATGTTTAGACGAAATTGTCTCTTGAATATTTTTTGCTGGTGACCTCTTGTTCTTGAATGAATAATTGGAATATTTTTTTCTTTCTCTATATGGTCGATGTTGTTTATTATTTTGTAAACTTGTATCATGTCGGCTCTTACTATTCGGTATTGGAGTGATGGTAGACCTAGTTCCTTTATTCTTTCTCTATACGATTTTTGGCTGATTGATTTTACAATTTTGGTGGCTCTTCTTTGGACATTTTCGATTGCGATACATTCTTGTTTGTAGACGACAGACCATGCTTGCGATCCATATTCTAGATGTGGTCTTACTAGTGATTTGTAAATTTGAAGGAACATAGTTTTGTCCATATATGAAAATGATCGTTGGATGATTCCTAGTACTTTGTTCGCCTTTTTGACACTTGTATTTATATGTTTTGTGTAAATTTCAGCTGATTGTCAATTACTATTCCAAGATCTTTTTCCTCCGTCACCTCACTTAGTGTACTTGTTTATCTTGGTCGCTATCGTTCATTGAATATGGGTGATGTTCATCTTGTCTGCCTATGTGCATTACTTTGCATTTGGAAGCGTTAAAACGTAGTTGCCATTTTTCTGACCAATCACTCAGTTTATCCAGATCGTTTTATAGGCTAATTTTGTTATCGGTATCTTTTGAGACAGTGTACATTTTTGTATCGTCTGCAAACAATTTAATGATGTTTTTTACTACATCCTGGAGATCGTTGATGTATATTAGGCATAGTACTGGACCTGATACACTGCCTTGTGGAATACCACTTGCCACTGATGACCATTCCGACATTTCACCCTTAATGACTACTCTTTGTATCCTATTCTTTAGAAACATTTCTGTCCACTTTACAGTTGTTCCCTCAATTGTGTATCCTTTTAATTTGGTTATTAGTCTACGGTGTGGTACTGTATCAAAAGCTTTTTTAAAGTCCAAAAAGATTACATCTATACTTTCTGATTGATCAAGCGTTTCCGTCCAATCTTCAAGAACTTCGATTAGTTGGGTGACACAGGAGTGGCCCTTTCTAAATCCGTGTTGATGTTCGGTGAAGAGGTTATTAGACTCCATATGTTCTACTATTTGGTCTCTTATAGTTCTCTCCATTGTTTTGCAAATTACTGATGTTAAGCTTATTGGCCTCTAATTTTCTGCTTTTTTCTTGCTACCTTTTTTTGTGGATGGCCGATATGTTTGCTTTTCTCCAGTCATTCGGTACTGCTCCTTCAGATAGTGTTTTTTTTTAAACAGTTCTGTCAGAGGTTCAGTTATATTGTGTGCCGTTTCTTTCAGCATCTTCGAATGGTTTAAGTTTATCTAGTGCTTTTTTGACTATTTCTTGATTTATTGTTATATTATCTAGGGGATCACCGTGATGTTTAGTTTCGAAGTTCGGTATATAATTAATATGTTCGTCCGTGAAACACACTTATAAAGAACTGGTTCAATATGTTCGCTTTTTCTAAGTTATCTGCCGTCGGTATACCATTTTCGTCTTCCAGTTCGGTTATTGTTACTTTTGTTTTTGATTGTTGACGCACATATTTCCAGAATAATTTTGTATCGTCTTTGATATGTTCTGCTATATTTTGCTCATATTTATATTTTGCCCCCTTAGTTTCTGTGGTTGCTGTGTTCCTCGCGGCTAGATATAGGTTATAGTTTCTTTCAGTTCTACAGTGCATATATTTCTTCCACATTGTTCTTTTGTGCTTGATTACTGTTAGGGCTTCTCTGTTCATCCAGGGTAGACGTGGTCGATTACTTGGGTCTGCATTGCTCACTGGTATATGTTCATCAATTAATTTAGTTAGTATATCGGCAATGCAGTCCCATATTTCATCGATATTTTTTCCTTGAAGCCTAGTCTCCCAGTTTATCATTTCCAATTTGTTATTGATATATATATATATATATAATCAGCTTTGTAGAAGTTGTGGCGTATCTGTGATGTCGGGTCGATTTGAGTGTAACAAGCGAAATTGAATTGCAAAACCAGATGGTCACATTTCTCTAGACCTGGTAGGTAACTTATAGTGTCTATCATATTTTCTTCGTTTGTGAAGATTAAGTCCAGAGTGTGAGGAGTTTCATTCCCCCTAAGTCTAGTAAAGTTTTGTACATGTTGGTGGAGGTAATTATCTCTAATTTGTTCGAGAAACAATGTTGATGGGTGGTTTTCACTGACGTTTGTAGTTTTTTCTTTCCAGTTGATTTCTTTGTAGTTGAAATTTCCCATTATAAGAATATGTGTTGGTTTTGTAGGTTTTGCTTCTTGTATTAACCTATCTATATTTGCATATGCATCTATCTTACTATTAGGGCTTCTGTAAATGCACCCTATTACCAAAACATCTTTATCTTTCAGTTTTATTTGGCACCAGCTAGATTCTACTTCATCGTCTATTATATTTAATTCATTGTTTATTAAATCATCCTTTATGTAGATTGCTGTGCCCCTACCTTTATGATTATGTAAATCATTTGTGTATATATCATAACCCGGGATTTCCAAGTGTTCAATTACGGGTTTTATTGCAGTATGTTTTGGAAGAGTTTCAGTTATACCAATGACATCTGGATTTTCAATGTCTATTAATGTGTTCAATTCTTCCATTTCCTTTAACAGGTTGTCTGCATTGGTATATATTACTTTTAAGTTTGTTTTTCCCAGTGTGATATTAGTTAATGTTGAGGAAATATTGATCTGCGAGGTGTTTAAGTCACTGGTTATCGTGTTAAAACTAAAACATGCGTCCTACAGACCTAACGTACCCCCACCGTGTGGACCTGCAAGCTGTGTGGGTATTCCCCCTAGAACGGTTTCATCGCTAACAGTGATGCTAGATATGTCCAAGTTTAGCCCATCCATGCCGTGACCTGAGTAGTTTGGTTGTATGTTTGGATTATGGTTGCGCATGCTTGTTTGGTGACCATTAGAATTTGGGTTCTGTGTTAAGTTTTGCCTTGGCTGTTGTTTTAGCTTGATAACTTTCCCTTGTCGGATGATACATATATACTCTGACAATAAGGATGAAATATTGTGATCACTGTATCTTATTTTACTAAAGAACACACTAAAACAGACCTACACCATTATATTGACCTGCACCGACTTGGCAGTTCACCGACAAATCAACGGCTGGACTCTAAAGAAAATATAACAGAACAGGACAGTGGCGAAACGTGGTGAAAAGTTTTGTAAAATAGGATGACATAATACTATTTGTGTTAGGCGGAGTAAATAATTAGGGTTATCCATGACATTGAGTTTAAATAAATATAGGTGGGAATGTAAATTTGACCTCGAGAGAGTGTACGAGACAGTCGTCCTCTCATGGGCGTTTGTACAGTTAACAGTTTGATATGGGACGTCTAAAACTAGTGTAGATTACTCGCTGGAACTGACAGTTGCCAGGCAGTGATTTGATGCAACCGTCAGCGTGAACGTCTCGTAATCGTCGATATCGGTGACTGCTGCCGGTAGACGATTACAGTCTCAAATGGTTCTGGGATAGAATGAATACTTGTACACAGGACTGGATTGCTGTCGGTTGATATAGTCGCTGGCTGCCTCGGGTCACTAGGGCGCAGTATCTATATATATATATAACTGCAGCAACTTCCACATTGGCATGCTGGATTTTGAAAATAATTTCGAGAGCCCACTGTACGAGAAGCCTTATAGCCGTAGTAGTCTAAACATGAGACTTCCATGTCAGGTCGTTGCTGTAATTCACTTCCAA
>CM055277.1:81918378-81920878 GCA_029237695.1 Conchocele bisecta
TTGGAAGTGAATTACAGCAACGACCTGACATGGAAGTCTCATGTTTAGACTACTACGGCTATAAGGCTTCTCGTACAGTGGGCTCTCGAAATTATTTTCAAAATCCAACATGCCAATGTGGAAGTTGCTGCAGTTATATATATATATAGATACTGCGCCCTAGTGACAGTCGTACCCGAGGCAGCCAGCGACTATATCAACCGACAGCAATCCAGTCCTGTGTACAAGTATTCATTCTATCCCAGAACCATTTGAGACTGTAATCGTCTACCGGCAGCAGTCACCGATATCGACGATTACGAGACGTTCACGCTGACGGTTGCATCAAATCACTGCCTGGCAACTGTCAGTTCCAGCGAGTAATCTACACTAGTTTTAGACGTCCCATATCAAACTGTTAACTGTACAAACGCCCATGAGAGGACGACTGTCTCGTACACTCTCTCGAGGTCAAATTTACATTCCCACCTATATTTATTTAAACTCAATGTCATGGATAACCCTAATTATTTACTCCGCCTAACACAAATAGTATTATGTCATCCTACTTTACAAAACTTTTCACCACGTTTCGCCACTGTCCTGTTCTGTTATATTTTCTTTAGAGTCCAGCCGTTGATTTGTCGGTGAACTGCCAAGTCGGTGCAGGTCAATATAATGGTGTAGGTCTGTTTTAGTGTGTTCTTTAGTAACATAAGATACAGTGATCACAATATTTCATCCTTATCGTCAGAGTATATATGTATCATCCGACAAGGGAAAGTTATCAAGCTAAAACAACAGCCAAGGCAAAACTTAACACAGAACCCAAATGCTAATGGTCACCAAACAAGCATGCGCAACCATAATCCAAACATACAACCAAACTACTCAGGTCACGGCATGGATTGGCTAAACTTGGACATATCTAGCATCACTGTTAGCGATGAAACCGTTCTAGGGGGAATACCCACACAGCTTGCAGGTGCACACGGTGGGGGTACGTTAGGTCTGTAGGACGCATGTTTTAGTTTTAACACGATAACCAGTGACTTAAACACCTCGCAGATCAATATTTCCTCAACATTAACTAATACCACACTGGGAAAAACAAACTTAAAAGTAATATATACCAATGCAGACAACCTGTTAAAGGAAATGGAAGAATTGAACACATTAATAGACATTGAAAATCCAGATGTCATTGGTATAACTGAAACTCTTCCAAAACATACCGCAATAAAACCCGTAATTGAACACTTGGAAATCCCGGGTTATGATATATACACAAATGATTTACATAATCATAAAGGTAGGGGCACAGCAATCTACATAAAGGATGATTTAATAAACAATGAATTAAATATAATAGACGATGAAGTAGAATCTAGCTGGTGCCAAATAAAACTGAAAGATAAAGATGTTTTGGTAATAGGGTGCATTTACAGAAGCCCTAATAGTAAGATAGATGCATATGCAAATATAGATAGGTTAATACAAGAAGCAAGAGCCGACATGATACAAGTTTACAAAATAATAAACAACATCGACCATATAGAGAAAGAAAAAAATATTCCAATTATTCATTCAAGAACAAGAGGTCACCAGCAAAAAATATTCAAGAGACAATTTCGTCTAAACATAAGAAAAAGTTCTTTCAGCCAACGAATAGTAAACGACTGGAACAATTTGCCCGAAAATGTAGTTACCGCGGAAACAATAAACCAATTCAAGAATAGACTGAACAAAGCCTGGAAGGAAAATTACATTAAATTTGCTCCAGACTGTTACTATAAGTAATCTATTGTGTCAATTGTTGGCAGGGCTTGTCCTGTCACACCGACGACACCGACGACACTGTACATATATACACATGTAGCTAGTTTTAACCGATACGAAACCAATGTGCGCAGTCCAGGAAGACATACCAGTGATTAAGAAAATTAATAAAAGATACGTCTAAGAAGTCAAAGGCTTACTACCGACGTTGGATACAGTAAGATATCCAAATGCATTATGTTCCAAATTATAATATCCTCGGCAATTTTTCGATCACAATTTAATACAATAGTTCGTCCACATCATTTTGTTATATTTATATCAAAATCACGTTAGTATATTGTTATTATAATTTAGATTTTACTATTTACAATACTTCTTCTCTCTGTAGTGTCTGTCTCTCTATATAGGAACACCGAGGCCCACGTGTAGACGACCCTTGTCGATTCGTCGGTATGTATATGGTTTGATGTGTTATTTATTAAATAATATGACACTGGAAATATACTATATATCACCCGGTATACTGGCAGTCATCATTCCCTCAGTAACTGAGATATTTCCAGGTGAAATTTGTTACATACATGTAGTTCCGTTAACAGTCTATCGGGTAGATGTAGATTCCGGGATCCCGTTACACTTTACGTGTTTTAGGGACACGAACGAAGAAACCGTACTCCAAGAAATGAAAGTCAAGTCAAGTCATTACGTAACATAGAATATCTCTAGCAAGACATACTTT
>CM055277.1:81925878-81971822 GCA_029237695.1 Conchocele bisecta
GTAGCTGACATACCTGGTATCAAAGTATATCTAATATTAAATTAATAAATAAAAAAACACAGCAGTTCGGTGATGAGTTCGGTAGTAGATGTTTGTTTACTTCAATTTTGTTGTTGTTGTATGTCTGTAATTCAGGCGCTTATTTTTCGCCTCAATCTCTCTACAGCCAAAAAGACTGAAAGAACATTGTTTCGACTGCTCGACTTGATTGTGGGCTGTGGTTCCTGGTGTGTTTAGTACGACGATCAGTTTGCACCATTTCAATTCATAACACACTTTCACATGCAGATCATGGACTGCAGTCAAATCTACATTGTACCTTTAATGTGTTTCTCTATATTGCTTACGAGAAGTTTGAGGGGAAAGAAGTGAAAGTGAGTGGGTGTAAAGGGAATTAAATAAGTGTATAATTGCGTCACTATTCCACGAGTTCTAAAAATGACGAATGCCCGTTATACAGATATAACCATTTAGTAATATTTATTTTACTGATAGTGACTCACAGTGGTATCAGGCTATTTTCATATGCAAAAGAGGCACAACATTTTGTTAATTATTTGTACTAATTAAATGCATCACGTGAAAAAACTATATTTCCGACAGATTATATAGTATTATCATTGCACATCAAAAAATAAATACAGAGAATAAATAGTAATGTCATTTAAAATTTTAAGGAAACACGGTTATCACCCGATATCAGTGTGGAAATTCACGTAGGATATAAAATATATAATAATGCCAATTATGGCGTAATGGTGAATGACAACAGCTAAGGTCATATAGACGGAATAAATTTGAGGCGAACATATATCTATATTTATAGTTTCTGCTGCCCCTCTAAGAACATATATAACTGTAGGTGTGTATACTAGCCAGATGTTACTCATCTGTGTATGTTGGTTCAGATAATCGGTGCATAGTTACCAATACATTGGCTCTTTTTTTACATGGGAGTTGAATTGGGTTATTGCCCATTATAAAAGTAGTAAGATTATTACTGAATCTACTGCTTTTGGGCGGGAGCCAAGTGCTTCTGGTGTGGCGAGGGCCTGACACCAGATCAGGATTATTCTGATTTCAGGGATGAATGTATATATTGTTTTTATTGTAAATTCTCAGTTCTGATTTTAGAATTTTACCCCCATTTGTATATGTACTTGAACATGTACATGTACAGGTAATATATGGGAGTTAATACTAAATCTATTGATCCGGCCTTAAATGACCTTAGCTGTTTAAACCCAAACAAACAAATACATTGTTAGATATAATTAATTCATTACTTTCTGCACTGTGCTATTGAATATGGAAAATGTGGGGCTAGGGCCGTCACAGTGGTTTAACCATTAACAAATATAACCATTATATATATTCTGCCGACAAATTACCATAGTAATGTTGTTTAATAGCCTGTCAACAGCTAAGGTCATTTTAGGGTGGAATATTTCTGCGACGGGAAGAAAATCTCCGAATGAATATTTACAGAAAAAAATAATAATTTAGCCCTGAAAGTAGAATAACCGGACCTTGTGACAGGTCATCACCACACCAGAGCCCGACTGATTAGGTGCATATTTACAAAAAATATACATCAAGCGCTGAAATTATAATATTCTGATCTGGTGACAGGTCCTCACCACACCAGACTCCCACTCCATATTAATAGTATAACTGGATTCAACTATCAAGTAACAAGAAAGCCAAAATTAAAATGTATGTGGACTAAACCAGGCCTATACGGATTCCGAAATGGATTCAACATATTGTTCAATTACAGTACTCTTTGTTTGCTCACAACCAGCTGCCCTCTGCTAGTTGAATTCTGTATGTATAGGGAAATAACTAATACAACAGCATGACAAATGTTTTGTAATGTGTAATAAATTTAGACATGTACAAGACACATTCACAAGCATATGTATACATGAATTTATTACCATCAAATCAGGACACATAATACAAAGCATACTGCACAAATGTTCACATGAAATCACAGGAAAACCATGTTATGATGTGCTGTAATCCATTTCATAAATGTGATATTGTAACGACCCTTCGTTGCATCTGTCTTCAAGAATACGTTCAAATCATCACATATAACGACCATTGCTAACATCGTCGGTGAGTAATGTTTATGGGGGAGGATATTTGGGCCTTGGGAGTTCTGAGACGTGAGTTGCGTCTCGAGTTGCGTCGCTCTGTACAAAGTCGCCAAGTGACAGATTTCACTCCTATTTATAGGTTTTGTCAGGTCGAGTTGGACAAGTTCCGTGATTTACAGAACATGTCCAAGTTCCTGCATGCACCGTGATTGGTTAGATTGTATGGACGGAATGGTCTGATCAGTAACGAGCCAAAACAAGCACAGCCAGTAAACATGGCGGCTGCATTCAACACACACAGAAAATGCCAACAAACTAGTGTGAATTATAACAAACTAAACAAGTGTCCCTGAGAAAACAATATTTTTGACTGATTATAAAGTATAATCATTGCGCATCCAAAAATAAATACAGAGAATAAATACGGTAGTAATGTCTGTTAACATTTTAAGGAAACACGATTATCGCCCCTGATATCAGTGTGGAAATTTACGTATGATATAAAATGTATAACTAGAAAAAGTCGATGGCGCGCCATCGCAATATACCCACTTTCCCCAAATGCTAAGTCCGAAAGGGGGAGGTAATCCATGATGGAGGGTCGGATAAAAAATCCGAATTCACTTTGCGCATCAGCACATCAAAACGAAGCTACGAACCAAATATCAGACGTGTAGGTATTAAGGGGAAAAAGTTTATCGACCTACGAGGAAAAATAGTGAAATTCTAAGTCGAAAGGGGGAGATAATCCATGATGGAAGGTAGTGCCGATCAAAAATCGGAATTCACTTTGCACATCATAACGAAGCTACATATCAAATATCAGAAATGTAGGTATTAAGGTGAGAAAGTTTTTCGACTTACAATGAAAAATAGGGAAATTGTGAGTCCGAAAGGGGGAGATAATCCATGATGGAGGGTCGGATCAAAAATCCGAATTCACTTTGCACATCTGCACATGATAACGAAGCTACATACCAAATATCAGGCGCGTAGGTATGAAGGTGAAAAAGTTTTCGAGTTACAAGGAAAAAAATGGGAAATTCTGAGTCGAGGGGAGATAATCCATGATGGAGGGTCGGATCCAAAAATGCGAATTCACTTTGCGCATCTGCACATGATAACGAAGCTACATACCAAATATCAGGAGCGTAGGTATGAAGGTGAAAAAGTTTTTCGAGTTACAAGGAAAAAATGGGAAATTGTGAGTCCGAAAGGGGGAGATAATCCATGATGGAGGGTCGGATGAAAAATCCGAATTCACTTTGCGCATCTGCACATGATAACGAAGCTACATAGCAAATATGAGGCGCGTAGGTATGAAGGTGAAAAAGTTTTTCGAGTTTACAAGGAAAAAAATGGGAAATTGTGAGTCCGAAAAAAAAGGGGGAGATAATCCATGATGGAGGGTCGGATCAAAAATCCAAATTCACTTGCGCATCTGCACATGATAACGAAGCTACATACCAAATATCAGGCGCGTAGGTATGAAGGTGAAAAATAAAAAGTTTTTCGAGTTACAAGGAAAAAATTGGAAATTGTGAGTCCGAAAGGGGGAGATAATCCATGATGGAGGGTCGGATCCAAAATCCGAATTCACTTTGCGCATCTGCACATGATAACGAAGCTACATAGCAAATATGAGGCGCGTAGGTATGAAGGTGAAAAAGTTTTTCGAGTTACGAGGAAAAAATGGGAAATTCTGAGTCCGAAAGGGGGAGATAATCCATGATGGAGGGTCGGATCAAAAATCCAAATTCACTTTGCGCATCTGCACATGATAACGAAGCTACATAGCAAATATGAGGCGCGTAGGTATGAAGGTGAAAAAAAAGTTTTCGAGTTACGAGGAAAAATGGGAAATTCTGAGTCCGAAAGGGGGAGATAATCCATGATGGAGGGTCGGATCAAAAATCCAAATTCACTTTGCGCATCTGCACATGATAACGAAGCTACATAGCAAATATGAGGCGCGTAGGTATGAAGGTGAAAAAGTTTTTCGAGTTACGAGGAAAAAATGGGAAATTCTGAGTCCGAAAGGGGGAGATAATCCATGATGGAGGGTCGGATCAAAAATCCAAATTCACTTTGCGCATCTGCACATGATAACGAAGCTACATACGAAATATCAGGCGCGTAGGTATGAAGGTGAAAAAGTTTTTCGAGTTACAAGAAACGTGACGGACGGACGTACGGACGGACGGACACCCGTGACGAAAACAATATACCCGTTTTTTTTTACAAAAAAAGTGGGTATAATAATGCCAATCAATATGTGGCGTAATGGTGAATGACTGTTGATTTTGCCAGAAAATATCACAGAAGTCTGATATAAAGAACAGTTTATGCCCACTACTGGTAAGTGGGCATGTACCTTTAAGTGCCAACATAATGTCAAATGACCTTCTTAATGGTGCGACAAAGCATTGATATTTTGACATTGACATAAAGATAACCAAATTCAACTGTCATGTACAAAAATGCAAACGACGTACGTGAGGAAACCAGGTCTCCGGTCGGTGTTATGGTAAGGATGAGTGAGTGAGTGAATAGGGTTTAACGTCCGCTTTTCTGACATAGAGGTACAAGCCTCAGGGAGTCTACACGCAGACGGGTCAACGGGGTCGTGTCCCGTATCCACCTGTCCGAGGGGGGTAAATCCCAACTTCAGAACTCAATATTTACAATCAAAATATATATTCAGTCCTGAAATTAGAACAACCTGATCTGGTGCCAGGCCCTCGCCACACCAGCATCATTTATCCCATCCCCTAAAAGTAATAGGATTAGCACTAATCTTACTTTTATATATGGGGCATAGCCCGACTCAACTCTCACATACAAGAAAGCCAAAAATGTACATGAGGGCCAAATCCGGTATAGTGGGTTCCGGAATGTATGAACCCAATCGTTAAGCCAGTTTAGTCGCCTTTTACGACAAGCAATGGCTACTGCAGCACTATTCTCAGGATCAGTTGATCCCGCCCCGGTGCCTGCACGGGGCTATGGTAAGGATGAACCCCGATAGTTAAATTACCCATCGTATGCTGCCACCTGCCACCCACATATATGAGACTAAATGTAACCACTATCAAGCTGGTTTGCATTCATCTTGTCTTGTCTTGTTCTCATGAACCGCATTGAGCATGAACTGTTATCGTATGAAATGTTTACTTCCAACTAGCTTGTTAATTTTCTATATACATGATAGCTACATGATAGCTACGGTTAATTTTAGGCCAGTTTAATGATGAGCATCCCAAATTCAGGAAAAAAGATATATTCAGCACTGAACCTGACCTTATACCAGTTGCCTATTTCACCAAAATTGCAAAGTATACTTATCTAGCAAAGTATACTTTGAGGGAGAAATTTTCAATTTTAGCATAAATTTATTCTTTTTTATTATACTTAATTAATTACATTATCACATCCATTTTGGCTGTGATAATGTAATAAATTCAGTATAATAATTCTGCATACTTGTAATCATCAAATATATGCAGTCGTTAGTTCTATATGAAATAATGCATTTCGGGGAAAATAATGATTACTCCCTCAAAGTATACTTTGCTAGAAAAGTATACTTTGCAATGTTGGTGAAATGTTTGCAATGTTGGTGAAATAGGCTACAGGTCCTCAAGATGCCAGTCACTTAGCCCCTCAAAAGTCCCCAGTTATGATTTTTACGAATGACAGAAACACAAAAGTCATTGTATTTGTATCAAACTTATAATAGATGTAACAAAATATATACCGGTAATTATTATCTCGGGGCTTCTACTGGATCCGTGCAATAAATTAGTTAGACACTGTCTTCTTATTGAATATCATTATTTACCAGTGCATGGGGGGATTTAAGGTGGCCGAAATATGTTTCGCCAGGTGGCTCAGCATTTTCGGACCACAAATCTCCACCATGTGATGATGTTAACTAACCATGTATTTGATTAATACATTATATTTACTAGTATACTTATCTAGCGACTGCCTATACATATATACATATATTTACAAGTATTTACAGGCAGTTTAAATAGTTTCATGTTCATATTTCCATTACACTTGTGATATGCGACATCTTGAATAGCTGTGCTAATATACAACAATTCGAGGGTTCAGCGCAATACGGTCGTAACTCACTTTTTGTAAAATGTTGAGAGCCAAAAAATATTTATAAAATTAACAATTACACTCAGTTATGTACCATTTATATTACATAATAACAGACATGAAAAATAAATAACACTATTATAAAAATAATATTTTAAATACAAAAGCGATATTAGCAATTATTTCAGTTACGACCATATTGCGCTGAAAATAACAGCCAAAATGCTGAAATAGTTCAGCGCAATACGGTTGTAACTCGGAATAAATTTTAAAAAATCTGTTGTAAAATTTATATTTTTCATTTCAGCTTCAGCAAATTACTTGCACTGAATGAAAATATCCTTGATTGATTTTACTTTCTGAGCATAACATGTTATTGTGATCAAGATCATGACCATGACCTTCAGTGGTCAGCTTTTTTAGTGTATCAGCGCTCCAGATAAGGAATTAGTAATTGAGTATTGTCATTCCATCATTTCTGAAGCAATTGGGCATTTCAAAATGTTAATTGTGTAAAATAGAATCACACTACTGTTTACACATCAGCAGACCGCACTTATTGAATAGTTTGCTTCTAAATGAAAACATATCTTGGTATTTCATTAGAATTGTCTCTTTGGAGACAATTCTAATGAAATACCAAGATGTGTTTTCATAGAAAAATAAGAAAATATGCTATATTTATGGTCTGATTATTGTTTTCTGTAGCATGATAAAGATACCACCAATTTTTCCTTGCTTTTTGATACTCACTACTTCTGATTTCAATTGGGTTTTTTGCAATTTTAATTGGGTATTTACGCAAATACGCAGCTTATCTGGAGCTCTGGTGTGTTAAAGCATGTTACTTGTACACATGTCTGAATTTAAAGTTTTTCACTAATATTCATTAGGGTCATGACCTTGACCTACATTTACGTCTTTAAATGTTATAAAGATTGGGTCAAAATAATTGATAATGGGTCGTTCTGTTATTGAAATCAAATGCATTTTTTATTTCAACTTGAAACTACTGACAAACTATTTTAATTGTATTGAGCCATTTTGGAGGTTAACAATCACCCATCATCAGTAATAATATTTACAGTTATTAAAGGTACTGTGTCTCAGATGATGTTTCAGATACTTGATAGGTTGTTTTTCGTGTGATGTACTGAATATAACGTTTAAATCAATCCCACCAATATCATTTGCTAAAATACCAAAACATTTGCATTATCGGCATGTACATGTTTATGCTCTCAGAAACTGTGATGATTAAGTTATGCATTTTCACTATACAATGTACATGTACCAGTAAAGAAAATTTGTGAAATAAAATGATTTATTGTTCAGAAATAATTATACTATACAATAGTTTGAAAGAAATTTCAATTTTAGACAATGTTTAATAAAATTAAAACAGTAACCATCAATTACAGAACAAGTAGCATTCACAATGCTAGTTATACATGTATTTTACTTTTCCTACCAATTCCATTTTTTCCCTGATGACTTGTATCCACTGGGTTTAGATATATACATTAATTTAACTTATTTTTTATAAATCTGTTTTATGCAGCAGGTTAAAACGGGATCAAACCTGTTTGCCAGGCCTTATATGACATTAGCTATTGATAGGCCGTTAAACACCAATAAACAAACAAACAAACAACACTTTCTGGCCATATCTGATACCCAGTGCCTTTAACCATAATAGTAGCAATTTATAAAAATTCATGCATTACTATTTACTCCAAGCTTAAAAGTTAGGTCAGAAATTATTTGGCTTTCTCGCTTTTAACTCGTAATAAATTTAACTGACACATGAATATTCCACATAACCATGTTTAGTCTTGAATATAGGAATGAAATTATTTAACCATTTTTAGCTCGCCTGCATGAAGTGCAGAAGAGCTTATGGCATGGCATACCCCCGGCGTCGTCGGCGTCCACAAACTTAACGTTGGGTAAATGTCTTATAACTTCTGTTTCCTTTCATGGAACACCTCGTTACATTATTGTGTGCATAAATTGTTTGTTTGTTGGTGTTTAACGGCCTATCAACAGCTACGGTCAGTTATGGCGGGGTCAATGGGTTTAGTATTAAATCCCACATATTACCTGTACAAGTACATGTACATTTTCAAGTACATGTACAAACGGGGGGAAAATCCCAAAATCAGAACTGAATATTTACAATAACAAAACTATATATTCAGCCCTGAAATCAGAATAATCCTCATACCGTTAATTTACGCCGTCTCATTCGCCCGACCACCACACAAAGTTCATTTAAATGACTTTTTCATGAGCATGCTGGACACAGCCAGTCTCCTGATGGAGTTTTCTTCATCTTTAAACATTTCATGTGGTACCATTGGATGCTGCATTGATTGTTGTCACAACCTATCATTCTCCCTGCTGAATAGCGCCGGCAGTTGCACCATAGCTCTTCTTTCTCTTTCATCTGTTGAATAAATGGCAATAAATCAATTTATGCAAAGTACTATTTTAGCTTATTCCCTACTTCTGTAAATGTGAATGTACCTACGGGTATCTGCACTTGACACTCATCTATTAGTAGATTTTAAGGTTAAAGTTATTGAAGTTATTATTCTATCGTCTCGCCGTGATAAACATGTATATCGAATATTGTTAGGATCTGTCAAGCATAACGCTTGTTATTGCGTAGACAAGCATACATAATTAGAAAATAAATTGCCGCAAAGGGGGATAAGTCATCTAAAAAGTTTGACAGCCGATATGTTTTTTTATCTTGACGTTATAAACATGTATATCGAAGTGGGTTTGAAAGTCAATAGGTTTGAATTTTAATATAAATACAGTTTAATATGACATGCAATTTTCCGTTATCTTTTCATCTTATCAAGTTCTCTCAATAACAGTAACAAAGAACAAAACATCTACATTCTCAAGTTTAAATCAATGTTATTGAGATGTTGATTTATTGGTGTTTAATGGCCTATCAACAGCTAATGTCACAAAAATAACATCAAAATCCATTCTAGTTACCTAGGTGTGAAAGGGTTCAACCTGTTCATGTGTCGATGCGATGTTTGTGCGGGCATTATTATCACTCTTGTGCTAGCTCCAGTTTAGTGTCTCAAATGGGAATATTGGTGGCACAGTATTATCATGTCAAAAGATATCGGTATGTTTCAGAAAGTTTGCTCCATTGTACAGTAGTGGCAGAAATGTATTACCAATTATCTTGTGTTTATGATGGTATATAGTCTGAAAAAACATCTCATGTGTGAATATTGCTACTTGTAGCCCATAACAGGAAAAGCTATCAATTGAGAGACTGTGCTATGTGTGGATATAATTGCCGCCAAAAATGCTTACTTTTTTCACTTCGGTCTGTTTCTGTGACCTTCTTGGTACTGGCAGCAGCACTGGAAGAGAATAAATATATGTTTGACTCGGTATACATATCATATCATAACTCATGTGTGACTCATTATAATTATTGAACTGCAGACGGTCACACGTTGCATGTTTGTTTCACTGGTGCAGTTGATCTTGCTTGGTGTAGTGCAACACAGTTATCGCCCCACAAAATAACAACTGTGTAATAAAATGTTACGGTTACTTTGATCTTGGTTGAAACGCTACCAGTGGTGAAACACACTGGTGACTTTTGCATACTAAAATGTCTCGGATACGACTAAATGCGCATTTCTGTATACAGTACTAACAATTACGAGGCCATATGTATGCCCCACCACGATTGTCCGTCCGTATCGTCTGGCCATCCCGTCCGTCCGTCCGTCCATCCGTCACAAAGCGCTCGGTTAAAAAATATTTTACTTGGAACTTGACCTCATTTATTATCAAAGCGATATGTGGGGCATCCGTGTTCTATGAACACATTTTCTAGTTTATATATGTATTTATGCATATATTCATCTGTAGCCAAAACATAGCAGTGAACATTCAAATTATTTGGATATATCAAGCTGTGCTCGCCCAGACGCCCGTACAAGGTAATATGGTTTACAAACTTTTTTTGGTTATGGTAGTCACAAAATTAATATTGTGCATGCATACATTGAGTCGGAGACGGCCTGGTTGATTTTGTTCTAGGTGGTGGTCTACTACAGCCAGGTGGGTCTGTCCTCTTCTGGAATTTTCCTGGAACAGACAAAATTGTGTTTGTTATTTTTTTTTAGACAGTGTAGAAGACAATACTCACATTTATGCCATAATAAATAGTTGAACATTTTAACTACTACTATTAAGCTAGCACACCAATGCAGTTGTATATTATGAATTCTAAGTTCTAAAGAGGTAAATAAAGAACCAGGGGTAATTTCAAAAAAATATTCACTCTGCGCAGCTGCACACCATCAGGAAGCCACCTACCAAGTATCAAGACAAAACTTTATCCAGCTATTCCGGTTTAAATGTACAAAAGGGGGAGATAATTCATGACCCGATGATCAGATTACAAATCGAAATTCACTTTGCGCATCTGCACACCATATGGAAGCTACATACCAAATATCAGGTCTCCATCTATTACGGCTCAAAAGGTTTTTGTCTTGCAAGAAAACATCACTGACAGACAAACACCCATGATGAAAGCAATTATATACCCATTATTGTCACGCCTGCTTGCGGACAGCGTGATAGTCAGCACATTGGCGTACATTAGTCCGTGTGTTGTGTTTTTATGCCACCGGGTTTCGAAGAAACGGGTGGCATATAGTGTTTGGACCGTCCGTCCGTCTGTCCGTCTGTTAACCAATTTGTCACAGTTTCTCAAATATGCTGCAGGTGGCATCCGCGTTCGACAGACGCATTTCTTGTTTTGTACAGTTTTTCGCTTACTATCAAAGCCTCGGTGGGCACGACATTATCAAAAAGTTGGTATAATAATTCACAAGAGAATAGGATATGAAATAAATATGCATACGTGATGTAGGTATCAGACGAATGGGGAGTGAAGGCACGCATAATTTGAAGCTGACACCGCTGTCGTGGCAAGCCACACTGCTGTTTCGGTGAGCCATCGCCCTCGCTGGGTTCTCTCTGGATGTGCTGGAAGAGACAAATTGACACATGTTTGACACAAGTATGATTTAGCACGGTATATTTTATCATGCCAACCGTGCATTTATGCATCGTATCAACCTCGGCCATTGGAATAATGATCTGTAAACTACATGTTTATCACATATCGCATCAAAATGTAGGAAGATGTTTATGTTGACGCTACTTGTAATGAATTAAAATAGCCAACCAAATAATAATATTTCAGAACAATTGATCAAAAATGGTGCAGCATGACGTGAGTAATACATCAGCCAAATATGAAAGCATTCCATGAATAGAAACAGAATGACAAGAAAATGTTAAATTTTATGTTTTACAAACATCAGCATAAAATGCGTAAGTGAAAGACATCAGCCCTCCTGTGATGAAGTTCATTTTTCGCAAAATGATTTAGGATGATCTTAGCACGACATCTGCCAAGTTCCGTGAAAGGAAACAGAAATTATGACAAAATGTTGAATAAGACTGACTGATGGATGGATAACGGATAATGACCTGACAGAATGGGTGAAAACTATCCTTAACATACTTTAAAAATTTCTCAGTAAAAAAGCTTTGCCAAAGACTAGACACAATATTACATACTTAAACAGCATACAAATTTGCTCGCCCATAACATTTATATAAATATATATATTTAACCAGTGTAGCTACTGGTAAGCTAGCACAATGCAGTCGAATATTATATTACATTAGAAGTAGATATAAAACAAAATACCAATAAGCAGGATGATCACAGGCAAGATTATTCAATGACATTGCACATGCATACCTGACGGCTTGGTTGGTTCGGTCCTGGGGGGTGGCATACTGCAGACAGGTGGGTCATTTCTGTCTATCTTATCTGCTGGAAACAACATTTTCGCGTTAGACACTTAGAAAATTGTATCGTAACATGCTGATGGTGCATTTATGCATTGTATCATTGAAATGATATGTAAACTAAAATCTACAATCTAAGTCTGTTACCTTGGAATTGGCTATGTCTAAATGACATCAAATTCCTGTGTGTAAAATCCTATTCAATTTCTGTCTATCTGACTATGGATATGATGAATGTCAATGTTTCACCAATTCAAACTTTTGGTTCTGTAAACAATAACTAGAAAAAGTCGATGGCGCGCCATCGCAATATACCCACT
This sequence comes from Conchocele bisecta, assembly GCA_029237695.1. Taxonomy (NCBI): domain Eukaryota; kingdom Metazoa; phylum Mollusca; class Bivalvia; order Lucinida; family Thyasiridae; genus Conchocele; species Conchocele bisecta. The sequence goes on from CM055277.1 coordinate 81,938,300, forward strand.
TTCCCCAAATGCTAAGTCCGAAAGATATCATCGAGAAGAAAAAATAATCCATGATGGTGGGTCGGATGAAAAATCCGAATTCACTTTGCGCATCTGCACATGATAACGAAGCTACATAGCAAATATGAGGCGCGTAGGTATGAAGGTGAAAAAGTTTTTCGAGTTACAAGGAAAAAATGGGAAATTCTGAAGTCCGAAAGGGGGAGATAATCATGATGGAGGGTCGGATGAAAAATGGAATTTAAAAAATTTGGGCATCTGCATGATAACGAAAGCTACATAGCAATCCTGAGGCGCTAGGTATAGGTGAGTTTTTTATTACAAGGATGGGAAAAATCTGAGTCGAAAGGGGAGATATCCTGATGGAGGGTCGGATGAAAAATCCGATTCATTTGCGCATCTGATATAACGAAGCTACATAGCAAATATGAGGCGCATAGGTATGAAGGTGAAAATGTTTTTTCGAGTTACAAGGAAAAAATGGGAATTCTGAGTCCGAAAGGGGGAGATAATCCATGATAGAGGGTCGGATGAAAAATCCGAATTCACTTTGCGCATCTGCACATGATAACGAAGCTACATAGCAAAATATGAGGCGCATAGGTATGAAGGTGAAAATGTTTTTCGAGTTACAAGGAAAAATGGGAAATTCTGAGTCCGAAAGGGGGAGATAATCCATGATAGAGGTCGGATAAAAATCCGAATTCACTTTGCGCATCTGCACATGATAACGAAGCTACATAGCAAATATGAGGCGCGTAGGTATGAAGGTGAAAAAGTTTTTCGAGTTACAAGGAAAAAATGGGAAATTCTGAGTCCGAAAGGGGGAGATAATCCATGATGGAGGGTCGGATGAAAAATCCGAATTCACTTTGCGCATCTGCACATGATAACGAAGCACATGGCAAATATGAGGCGCGTAGGTATGAAGGTGAAAAAGTTTTTCGAGTTACAAGGAAAAAAATGGGAAATTCTGAGTCCGAAAGGGGGAGATAAATCCATAATGGAGGGTCGGATCAAAAATCCGAATTCACTTTGCGCATCTGCACATGATAACGAAGCTACATAGCAAATATGAGGCGCGTAGGTATGAAGGTGAAAAAGTTTTTCGAGTTACAAGGAAAAAATGGGAAATTCTTAGTCCGAAAGGGGGAGATAATCCATGATGGAGGGTCGGATCAAAAATCCGAATTCACTTTGCGCATCTGCACATGATAACGAAGCTACATACCAAATATCAGGCGCGTAGGTATGAAGGTGAAAAAGTTTTTCGAGTTACAAGAAACGTGACGGACGTACGGACGGACGGACACCCGTGACGAAAACAATATACCCATTTTTTTTTTACAAAAAAGTGGGTATAATAAACAAGTGATGGATTGTGACCTATGGGCTAGAAAACCGGACTTCCAACCCGGAGGTTGTGACTTCTAACCTCGCCTTAGGCCTCAATAAATACATTCATAGTTTTTCAATCCCACTATCTTGTTTATCAACATCTATAGAGACTTGAAACCAAGGTCACGTCCCTAAATGACCATAACTGTTGCTGGGACGTTCACCCTTTCAATTCATTTTTCACTCGTTACATCAAATTTACAATGTACTGTTGAATTAGTGAACTACCAATTTGCGCTGCCAATATTTTCCTCATCAAAGGATGCCCTACTTGTGGAAACACACATTGAAAAATGTGTTTTATTCGCCAATACTTAAATATATATATCAGCTGATGGGCATTTCTTTTTCGACTGACATCTGTCGTGGTCAGAAGGATATGTGAGTAAACCAATATAGACTTGTTCATTGCTTACCACATCGCACCTATCAGAGATAGATCTGTAACTTTGCAAGCTAGTCCACTAATGCAGTATATTAAGTCTAGGTGCATCACAAGTATTCTTGGAGACATGGGTGTTCATCAGGTTATTCGATTATAAAATAATTACATACCCAACACAGGCGTCTGACGATCACGGACTGGGGACAGCGGTAATCTGTTGGTAACACCTCTGGCCGGGGAAGCCACACTTCGGGTTGGTGAGCCCTTGTCCTCATTTGGTGTTTCCGGGAAATGTGGTGGAAGAGACAATTTGACACATGTTTGACACAAGTATGATTTAGTTCAGTATTGAGTTATATGTAAGTGTGAATGTACATGAACATGTAGCCATACTAAATACTTAGATCATGATCTATGTGCTTTTAATCAGTACATATTTGTGTAACCAATAATATGAAGGTGTCTGTAGCTGATGAGCATTTCTTTTTCGACTGACATCTGTCGTGGTCAGAAGGATATATGAGTAAACAAATATAGAATTGTTCATAGACTTGTTCATTGCTTAGGGCTTTTCCAGTAAAATTTCCCTCCCTGGGGGGGGGGAGGGGGGGGACTGGCTGTTTTTTTTAGGGGTATCACCACCGGAATTGATTTTTTTGCATAAAACACCCCCCACCACCAGAATTTATTTCTCCTTTAACCCCCACCATCAGAAAATGTTATTCTTAGGGAGAAATATGTGAAATTGTTTGATTATTACCATTGCCGGAAGCTGAGGTCAACTAATATTGCTAAAGTCGTGTCGTAAATAACGTTGATGTGTGTCGACATTAGGGCACTGACAAGTACTGGTTTGTTATTGGCAGACGTTGTGAACAGCATATATGTGAAAGAATATATCAAGCTGCTCTTTGTTCTATATTAATAAAACACATTATTATAAATATTAATAATTATACATGTAATACCATCGACTTGCTACTTACCCTATACGTGTATGCCATAAATATTAAAATCCACTGAAGACCATTAGACAGAAACGCGCCATTTTTTTATGAATCCAAATTTGTTATAAATGAGTTACGTCAACACGTAGTAAATAAGACACGCCCATAAACATTCATACGCACATAGTTACTTCAATAAAACACAAATATTATTAAAAATAAGTAAATTAAGTAGTAAAAATGTAATAAATAGGATAATTAATCGTTCAGGATTGAATAGCGTGAAATAATACACTCATGTTCGTCGGTTTCGCTACGCGAACTTGTTTGCGCGGAGACCGAACGAACACTCGTGTACGAGATGTCTTGGCGTCGAGATGTCTGACAGCCAATCGAACTAGGCCGGCCGAACATTATATATATAGGGGCGAGACAACCCGGGGCGAACGGGAATAAGGGCGAAACGACCCGGGGTGCGAACGGGATTATTGGCGAAAAGACCCGGGACCAATCGAACTAGGCCGAAGCGCTGGATTGCAAGAACGACAACTCTTAATAACTTTCAATAAACGTTGACCAGTGAACATTCAATGTCTGTGTTTTTTTTACGGAGACTTCTAAATTGCCAACCCTGACTGTAACAGTGAGATGGTTCAAATGGTCATCACAAGATGTTGAGAAATAAGAACTGTAACAGTGAGATGGTTGAAATGGTCGTTACAAGATGTGGAGAAATAAGAACTGTAACAGTGAGATGGTTCAAATGGTCGTTACAATATGTGGAGAAATAAGAACTGTAAAAGTGAGATGGTTCAAATGGTCATCACAAGATGTTGAGAAATAAGAACTGTAACAGTGAGACGGTTCAAATGGTTGTCACAATATGTGGAGAAATAAGAACTGTAACAGTGAGACGGTTCAAATGGTCATCACAATATGTGGAGAAATAAGAACTGTAACAGTGAGACGGTTCAAATGAGAAATAAGAACTGTAACAGTGAGACGGTTCAAATGGTCGTTACAAGATGTGGAGAAATAAGAACTGCTGTAACAGTGAGACGGTTCAAATGGTTGTCACAATATGTGGAGAAATAAGAACTGTAACAGTGAGACGGTTCAAATGGTCATCACAATATGTGGAGAAATAAGAACTGTAACAGTGAGACGGTTCAAATGGTCATCACAATATGTGGAGAAATAAGAACTGTAACAGTGAGACGGTTCAAATTTTCATCACAATATGTGGAGAAATAAGAACTGTAACAGTGAGACGGTTCAAATGTTTGTCACAATATGTGGAGAAATAAGAACTGTAACAGTGAGACGCTTGAAATGTTTGTCACAATATGTGGAGAAATAAGAACTGTAACAGTGAGACGGTTCAAATATTCATCACAATATGTGGAGAAATAAGAACTGTAACAGTGAGATGGTTCAAATGGTCGTCACAATATGTGGAGAAATAAGAACTGTAACAGTGAGACGGTTCAAATATTCATCACAATATGTGGAGAAATAAGAACTGTAACAGTGAGACGGTTCAAATGGTCATCACAATATGTGGAGAAATAAGAACTGTAACAGTGAGACGGTTCAAATATTCATCACAATATGTGGAGAAATAAGAACTGAACTGTAACAGTGAGACGGTTCAAATGGTCATCACAATATGTGGAGAAATAAGAACTGTAAGCAGGGTTGGCCGGGAAATACCGGTATTTCCCGTCCCGGGAAATACTCCACAAAGTGGGAAATACCGGGAAATATGAATTTTTATGTTATTATTTGATAATTAAAGTTATTTAAATTAAGTTTTAAGCTCAGTAAGAGTTAATTAAACAGTCAACAACTTAATAATTAGATATAGGGGTTAATTACAATGTATAGATCTGTTTCATTCCCAACTAGGCGTACTCATCATGTGGAATATTTGGCAACCATGACATTGATATTTTGGTTGTATTATTTTTTTGTAAATTACTTCTTCATTTTTTAGGAAGCATCTGAGTGTCTGCTAGATACAATTCACAAGGATAACGTCATCATGATCAGACTATGTTTAGACAACAGGCTGTTAATTGTCAACCTTCTCTCACACTAATATTCGGTATCAAGAAATGAGAATAAATGATCTTAGCATGCATGATGTGCATACACATAGTCTCTTACAAGTCTTATATGACTGACAATGTACTGTTGTTTTATGCTTTGCATTTGTATTACTTATTTGCATTATTATTATGACATTTATTTAACGTGAACACTATGGGCCACGATGGTACGTATGAGATACAGTACCTAAAATCATTAAAATTAGCCAAAAGCCTACTAATGTCTACTTATTTGCATGTACATTGATGAGACTTTAATAAACCATCAGACTATGACAACAGGCTGTTAATTGTCAGCCTTCTCTCACACCTTTAGTGTCATACTGTATAATAAGAACCCAGGTGGTCTGTATATGGTCATGTCAAGTTGTAAAACAATTACACTTACACTGTACATGGATTATCCCCGTTATCAACAGGGCTTTTCTCAAAATTTCAAAAGCAGCTTTTATTAGTGGCAGGTTACTAGTAGTATGAGTTCTCATATACAATAAAATAGACAGTTGGCAAATACTACATAGACTTGTATATAGGGAAGAAAAATTTCTAGAAAATAATGATGTTTTTTCTCTCTAAATAAACTTATTATTTCTTTTTTTATTCCAGAATGTTTTACCTGTAGGCTTATCAGTCTACACAGATATAAACCATAGTAGATATAGGGGAATATAGAGACTTATCTTGACATTTTGGAATTAAAAAGACCACCAAGATTCATATTTCCCGGTATTTCCCAGTATATCCCGGTATTTCCCAGTATTTCCCAGTATATCCTGGTATTTCCCAGTATTTCACGGTATTTCCCGCCGTCCTGGGAAATACTCTTATTTCCGGGAAATTGCCAACCCTGACTGTAACAGTGAGATGGTTCAAATGGTCATCACAATATGTGGAGAAATAAGAACTGTAACAGTGAGACGGTTGAAATGGTCGTTACAAGATGTGGAGAAATAAGAACTGTAACAGTGAGATGGTTCAAATGGTCGTTACAATATGTGGAGAAATAAGAACTGTAAAAGTGAGACGGTTCAAATGGTCGTTGGCCCCGTGCAGGTACCGGGGCGGGATCAACTGATCCTGAGAATAGTGCTGCAGTAGCCATTGCTTGTCGTAAAAGGCGACTAAACTGGCTTAACGATTGGGTTCATACTTTCCGGAACCCACTATACCGGATTTGGCCCTCATGTACATTTTTGGCTTTCTTGTATGTGAGAGATGAGTCAGGCTATGCCCCATATATAAAAGTAAGATTAGCGCTAATCCTATTACTTTTAGGGGATGGGATAAATGATGCTGGTGTGGCGAGGGCCTGGCACCAGATCAGGTTGTTCTAATTTCAGGACTGAATATATATTTTGATTGTAAATATTGAGTTCTGAAGTTGGGATTTACCCCCCTCGGACAGGTGGATACGGGACACGACCCCGTTGACCCGTCTGCGTGTAGACTCCCTGAGGCTTGTACCTCTATGTCAGAAAAGCGGACGTTAAACCCTATTCACTCACTCACTCACTCAAATGGTCGTTACAATATGTCGAGAAATAAGAACTGCTGTAACAGTGAGACGGTTCAAATGGTTGTCACAATATGTGGAGAAATAAGAACTGTAACAGTGAGACGGTTCAAATGGTCATCACAATATGTGGAGAAATAAGAACTGTAACAGTGAGATGGTTCAAATGGTTGTCACAATATGTGGAGAAACAAGAACTGTAACAGTGAGACGGTTCAAATGGTCATCACAATATGTGGAGAAATAAGAACTGTAACAGTGAGACGGTTCAAATTTTCATCACAATATGTGGAGAAATAAGAACTGCTGTAACAGTGAGACGGTTCAAATGGTTGTCACAATATGTGGAGAAATAAGAACTGTAACAGTGAGACGGTTCAAATGGTCATCACAAATAAATGGAGAAATAAGAACTGTAACAGTGAGACGGTTCAAATGGTCATCACAATATGTGGAGAAATAAGAACTGTAACAGTGAGATGGTTCAAATGGTTGTCACAATATGTGGAGAAACAAGAACTGTAACAGTGAGACGGTTCAAATTTTCATCACAATATGTGGAGAAATAAGAACTGTAACAGTGAGACGGTTCAAATGAGAAATAAGAACTGTAACAGTGAGAAGGTTCAAATGGTCGTTACAAGATGTGGAGAAATAAGAACTGCTGTAACAGTGAGACGGTTCAAATGTTTGTCACAATATGTGGAGAAATAAGAACTGTAACAGTGAGACGGTTCAAATGGTCATCACAATATGTGGAGAAACAAGAACTGTAACAGTGAGACGGTTCAAATTTTCATCACAATATGTGGAGAAATAAGAACAACTGTAACAGTGAGACGGTTCAAATGTTTGTCACAATATGTGGAGAAATAAGAACTGTAACAGTGAGACGGTTCAAATGTTGTCACAATATGTGGAGAAATAAGAACTGTAACAGTGAGACGGTTCAAATGTTTGTCACAATATGTGGAGAAATAAGAACTGTAACAGTGAGATGGTTCAAATGGTCATCACAATATGTGGAGAAATAAGAACTGTAACAGTGAGACGGTTCAAATGGTTGTCGCAATATGTGGAGAAATAAGAACTATAACAGTGAGACGGTTCAAATGGTCATCACAATATGTGGAGAAATAAGAACTGTAACAGTGAGAATGTTCAAATGGTCATCACAATATGTGGAGAAATAAGAACTGTAACAGTGAGACGGTTCAAATGGTGGTCACAATATGTGGAGAAATAAGAACGGTAACAGTGAGATGGTTCAAATGGTCATCACAATATGTGGAGAAATAAGAACTGTAACAGTGAGATGTTCAAATGGTGGTCACAATATGTTGGAAAAATAAAAGAACGGTAAACAGTGATGACGGTTCAAATGGTCATCCACCATGTGGAGAAATAAGAACTGTAACAGTGAGATGTTCAAATGGTGGTCCACAATATGTGGAAAAGAAGAACTGTAACAGTGAGATGTTCAAATGGTTGTCACAATATGTGGAGAAATAACTGTAACAGTGAGATGGTTCAAAGAAATGGTCATCACAATATGTGGGGGAGAAATAAGAACTGTAAAACAGTGAGATGTTCAAATGGTGGTCACAATATGTGGAGAAATAAGAACGGTAACAGTGAGATGGTTCAAATGGTCATCACAATATGTGGAGAAATAAGAACTGTAACAGTGAGATGTTCAAATGGTGGTCACAATATGTGGAGAAATAAGAACTGTAACAGTGAGATGTTCAAATGGTTGTCACAATATGTGGAGAAATAACTGTAACAGTGAGATGGTTCAAATGGTCATCACAATATGTGGAGAAATAAGAACTGTAACAGTGAGACGGTTCAAATGGTCATCACAATACGTGGAGAAATAAGAACTGTAACAGTGAGACGGTTCAAATGAGAAATAAGAACTGTAACAGTGAGACGGTTCAAATGTTTGTCACAATATGTGGAGAAATAAGAACTGTAACAGTGAGACGGTTCAAATGTTTGTCACAATATGTGGAGAAATAAGAACTGTAACAGTGAGACGGTTCAAATATTCATCACAATATGTGGAGAAATAAGAACTGTAACAGTGAGATGGTTCAAATGGTCATCACAACATGTGGAGAAATAAGAACTGTAACAGTGAGATGGTTCAAATGGTCATCACAACATGTGGAGAAATAAGAACTAGTTAACAGTGAGAACGGTTCAAATGGTCGTTACAATATGTGGAGAAATAAGAACTGTAACAGTGAGATGGTTCAAATGGTCATCACACTATGTGGAGAAATAAGAACTGTAACAGTGAGACGGTTCAAATGGTCGTCACAATATGTGGAGAAATAAGAACTGTAACAGTGAGATGGTTCAAATGGTCATCACAATACGTGGAGAAATAAGAACTGTAACAGTGAGACGGTTCAAATGGTGGTCACAATATGTGGAGAAATAAGGACTGTAACAGTGAGACGGTTCAAATGATCATCACAATATGTGGAGAAGTAAGAACTGTAACAGTGAGACGGTTCAAATGGTCATCACAACATGTGGAGAAATAAGAACTGTAACAGTGAGATGTTCAAATGGTTGTCACAATATGTGGAGAAATAAGAACTGTAACAGTGAGACGGTTCAAATGGTCGTTACAATATGTGGAGAAATAAGAACTGTAACAGTGAGATGGTTCAAATGGTCATCACAATATGTGGAGAAATAAGAACTGTAACAGTGAGATGTTCAAATGGTTGTCACAATATGTGGAGAAATAACTGTAACAGTGAGATGGTTCAAATGGTCATCACAATATGTGGAGAAATAAGAACTGTAACAGTGAGACGGTTCAAATGGTCATCACAATATGTGGAGAAATAAGAACTGTAACAGTGAGATGGTTCAAATGATCATCACAATATGTGGAGAAATAAGAACGGTAACAGTGAGACGGTTCAAATGGTCATCACAATATGTGGAGAAATAAGAACTGTAACAGTGAGATGTTCAAATGGTTGTCACAATATGTGGAGAAATAACTGTAACAGTGAGATGGTTCAAATGGTCATCACAATATGTGGAGAAATAAGAACTGTAACAGTGAGACGGTTCAAATGTCATCACAATATGTGGAGAAAATAAGAACTGTAACAGTGAGACGGTTCAAAAGGTCATCACAATAACGTGGAGAAAATAAGAACTGTAACAGTGAGACGGTTTTCAAATGAGAATAAGAACTGTAACAGTGAGACGGTTTCAAATGTTTTTGTCACAATATGGAGAAATAAGAACTGTAACAGTGAGACGGTTCAAATATTCATCACAATATGTGAAAATAAGAAAACTGTAACCAGTGAGACGGTTCAAATGGTCGTCACAATATGTGGAGAAATAAAAAAGAACTGTACAGTGAGATGGTTCAAATGGTCATCACAATACGTGGAGAAATAAGAACAGTAACAGTGAGACGGTGGTTTCAAATGGTGGTCACAATATGTGGAGAAATAGGACTGTAACAGTGAGACGGTTCAAATGATCATCACAAATAAAAATGTGGAGAAGTAAGAACTGGTAACAGTGAGACGGTCAAATGGTCATCACAATATGTGGAGAAATAAGAACTGTAACAGTGAGACGGTTCAAATGGTCATCACAATATGTGGAGAAATAAGAACTGAACTGTAACAGTGAGATGGTTCAAATGGTTGTCACAATATGTGGAGAAACAAGAACTGTAACAGTGAGACGGTTCAAATTTTCATCACAATATGTGGAGAAATAAGAACTGTAACAGTGAGACGGTTCAAATGAGAAATAAGAACTGTAACAGTGAGAAGGTTCAAATGGTCGTTACAAGATGTGGAGAAATAAGAACTGCTGTAACAGTGAGACGGTTTCAAATGTTTGTCACAATATGGTGGAGAAATAAGAACTGTAACAGTGAGAACGGTTCAAATGGTCATCACAATATGGTGGAGAAACAAGAACTGTAAACAGTGAGACGGTTCAAATTTTCATCACAATATGGTGGAGAAATAAGAACAACAGTAACAGTAGACGGTTTTCAAATGTTTGTCACAATATGTGGAGAAATAATGAACTGTAACATGTTAGACGGTTCAAATGTTTGTCACAATATGTGGAGAATAAGAACTGTAACAGTGAGACGGTCAAATGTTTGTCACAATATGTGGAGAAATAAGAACTGTAACAGTGAGATGGTTCAAATGGTCATCACAATATGTGGAGAAATAAGAACTGTAACAGTGAGACGGTTCAAATGGTTGTCGCAATATGTGGAGAAATAAGAACTATAACAGTGAGACGGTTCAAATGGTCATCACAATATGTGGAGAAATAAGAACTGTAACAGTGAGATGTTCAAATGGTCATCACAATATGTGGAGAAATAAGAACTGTAACAGTGAGACGGTTCAAATGGTGGTCACAATATGTGGAGAAATAAGAACGGTAACAGTGAGATGGTTCAAATGGTCATCACAATATGTGGAGAAATAAGAACTGTAACAGTGAGATGTTCAAATGGTGGTCACAATATGTGGAGAAATAAGAACGGTAACAGTGAGACGGTTCAAATGGTCATCACAATATGTGGAGAAATAAGAACTGTAACAGTGAGATGTTCAAATGGTTGTCACAATATGTGGAGAAATAACTGTAACAGTGAGATGGTTCAAATGGTCATCACAATATGTGGAGAAATAAGAACTGTAACAGTGAGACGGTTCAAATGGTCATCACAATACGTGGAGAAATAAGAACTGTAACAGTGAGACGGTTCAAATGAGAAATAAGAACTGTAACAGTGAGACGGTTCAAATGTTTGTCACAATATGTGGAGAAATAAGACTACGTACAGTGAGACGGTTCAAATGTTTGTCACAATATGTGGAGAAATAAAAAAAGAACTGTAACAGTGAGAACGGTTTCAAATATTCATCACAATATGTGGAGAAATAAGAACTGTAACAGTGAGATGGTTCAAATGGTCATCACAATATGTGGAGAAATAAGAACTGTAACAGTGAGAATGGTTCAAATGGTCATCACACTATGTGGAGAAATAAGAAACTGTAACAGTGAGACGGTTTCAAATGGTCGTCACAATATGTGAGAAAATAAGAACTGTAACAGTGAGATGGTTCAAAGGTCATCACAATACGTGGAGAAATAAGAACTGTAACAGTGAGACGGTTCAAATGGTGTCACAATATGTGGAGAAATAAGGACTAGTAACAGGTGAGACGGTTCAAATGAATCATCACAATATGTGGAGAAGTAAGAACTGTAACAGTGAGACGGTTCAAATGGTCATCACAACATGTGGAGAAATAAAGAACTGTAACAGTGAGATGTTTCAAATGTTGTCACAATATGGTGGAGAAATAAGAAAACTGTAACAGTGAGACGTTCAAATGGTCGTTACAATATGTGGAGAAATAAGAACTGTAACAGTGAGATGGTTCAAATGGTCATCACAATATGTGGAGAAATAAGAACTGTAACAGTGAGATGTTCAAATGGTTGTCACAATATGTGGAGAAATAACTGTAACAGTGAGATGGTTCAAATGGTCATCACAATATGTGGAGAAATAAGAACTGTAACAGTGAGACGGTTCAAATGGTCATCACAATATGTGGAGAAATAAGAACTGTAACAGTGAGATGGTTTCAAATGAATCATCACATAATATTGGAGAAATAAGAACGGTAACAGTGAGAACGGTTCAAATGGTCATCACAATATGTGGAGAAAATAAGTAACTGTAACAGTGAGAGTTCAAATGGTTGTCACAATATTGGAGAAATAACTGTAACAGTGAGATGGTTCAAATGGTCATCACAATATGTGGAGAAATAAGAACTGTAACAGTGAGACGGTTCAAATGGTCATCACAATATGTGGAGAAATAAGAACTGTAACAGTGAGACGTGGTTCAAATGGTCATCCACAATACGTGGAGGAAAAATAAGAACTAAGTAACAGTGAGACTGTTTTCAAATGAGAAATAAGAACTGTAACAGTGAGACGGTTCAAATGTTTGTCACAATATGTGGAGAAATAAGAACTGTAACAGTGAGACGGTTCAAATATTCATCACAATATGTGGAGAAATAAGAACTGTAACAGTGAGATGGTTCAAATGGTCATCACAATACGTGGAGAAATAAGAACTGTAACAGTGAGACGGTTCAAATGGTGGTCACATATGTGGAGAAATCAATGGACTGTAACAGTGAGAACGGTTAACAAATGATACATCACAATATGTGGAGAAGTAAGAACTGTAACACATGAGACGGTTCAAATGGTCATCACAATACGTGGAAGGAAAATAAGAACTGTAACAGTGAGACGGTTCAAATGGTGGTCACAATATGTGGAGAAATAAGGACTGTAACAGTGAGACGGTTCAAATGTCATCACAATATGTGGAGAAATAAGAACTGTAACAGTGAGACGGTTCAAATGGTCATCACAACATGTGGAGAAATAAGAACTGTAACAGTGAGATGTTCAAATGGTCATCACAATATGTGGAGAAATAAGAACTGTAACAGTGAGACGGTTCAAATGGTGGTCACAATATGTGGAGAAATAAGGACTGAACAGTGAGAGCGGTTCAAATGATCATCACAAATAATGAGGAGAAGTAAGACTGTAACAGTGAGACGGTTCAAACAAATGGTCATCACAACATGTGGAGAAATAAGAACTGTAACAGTGAGATGGTTCAAATGGTCATCACAACTATGTGGAGAAATAAGAACTGTAACAGTGAGACGGTTCAAATGGTCGTCACAATATGTGGAGAAATAAGAACTGTAACAGTGAGACGGTTCAAATGGTCATCACAATACGTGGAGAAATAAGAACTGTAACAGTGAGACGGTTCAAATGGTGGTCACAATATGTGGAGAAATAAGGACTGTAACAGTGAGACGTTGTTAAATGATCATCACAATATGTGGAGAAGTAAGAACTGTAACAGTGAGACGGTTCAAATGGTCATCACAACATGTGGAGAAATAAGAACTGTAACAGTGAGACGGTTCAAATGGTCGTTACAATAATGTGGAGAAATAAGAAAACTGTAACAGTGAGATGGTTCAAATGGTCATTACAATATGTGGAGAAATAAGAACTGTAACAGTGAGACGGTTCAAATGGTCATCACAATATGTGGAGAAATAAGAACTGTAACAGTGAGATGGTTCAAATGGTCACACAATATGTGGAGAAATAAGGACTGTGTAACAGTGAGACGGTTCAAATGATCTCACAATATGTGGAGAAATAAAGAACTGTAACAGTAGACCGGGTTCAAATGGTCAATAACATCGGACATGTGTGTGGAGAAATAAGAACTGTAATCAGAGGGAAATGCAAATGTACATTCAAATGGTTGTCACAATATGTGGAGAAATAGAATCTGTAACTTAGTGAGAACGGTAACAAAGTGGTCGGTCACACAATATGTGGAGAAATATGAACTGTAACAGTGAGATGGTTCAAATGAGTGAGACGGTTCAAATGGTCGTTACAATATGTGGAGAAATAAGAACTGCTGTAACAGTGAGAGGGTTCAAATGGTCATCACAATATGTGGAGAAATAAGAACTGTAACAGTGAGATGGTTCAAATGAGTGAGACGGTTCAAATGGTCGTTACAATATGTGGAGAAATAAGAACTGTAACAGTGAGACGGTTCAAATGGTCGTTACAATATGTGGAGAAATAAGAACTGTAACAGTGAGATGGTTCAAATGGTCGTCACAATATGTGGAGAAATAAGAACTGTAACAGTGAGACGGTTCAAATGGTTGTCACAATATATGGAGAACTAAGAACTGTAACAGTGAGACGATTCAAATGGTCGTTACAAGATGTTAAGAAATAAGAACTGTAACAATGAGATGGTTCAAATGATGAATACAATATGTGGAGACATAAGAACTGTAAGTGAGACTGTTCAAGTCAATAAGGGGGATGATAAGGGATAGATATAATCCATGTCCCGGGGGTAGAAACCAAAATCAAAATAATTGTGCGCATCTACACGTCATAAGGAAGCTACAGACCAAGTTTCAGGTATGTAGCTAATACGGTTTAAAAGTTTTATGAGTTACACATCAAAATCAGGGTAGAAAATTGAAATTGATTTTCAGTATCTAACTTCAGTTATAAAGAAAATAATATATGTACCAAGTATGAAGCTCCATCTATTACGGTTTAGAAATTATACAACTTATATAGGCAAATTTGCAAAGCGACATCTGTGCATACACCTGTGACGAAAACAATATAGCCATTTTTCTACAAAAAGTGGGTATAATAAATGAATATTCCTGTAAAGGCACATGACCAATATGATTAATAAAGTGAAATGGTATTTAAATTTGTAAATTTGCACTATAAATTTGCACTATAATTCACTATATAGTCTGGGTGAACAAAGTTTTTCTACAATTATTTTAATTATTTCCCAATGTCACAATGAAAATGTATTGCTATGGATGTATGTATTTTCCAAACTAAAAACGTTATCTTTCACAAATTCTGCTTCCTGGTACCAAAAACAAATCATTCTAATTATTGTTGATAAAAACACACATACTGAATATATGACAGAATCAGACATCTCCTTCAATAATTAGGATACAATTAGAGAAAGAAAAAACATTAGCTAAATTTGGACAAATAAATAAACTGTTAGTTTACTAATGGTAATACCTGCTCACTAATATTATGTGTTTAACTTACCGATCCGTTTAGTTAATGTAGCTTGTTAGAATTTATTTATAAAATAAAAATAAAAAGCAGATAACAATGATGCCTAAACGTCAACAATTTGATGAAAACACCTCCACAGTTGAGAGACAAGTGAGTGATCACTAACTTAACCCAAAATAATTTTTAAATTTGACCAATGACAGCCTATTCATGAGCCACATATACCATGCATACTGGTTTAAACTGGTTTGAAGATTGTCAGCAGCAGCACCTGGGGGTCATAAAACCATCAATCACAAACTTACTGGAAACTTACTGTTCTTTGATCTTGTTGATTTCCCACCAATTAAGAAGATCAATAATTCTGTGGTCAGCAGCTGTTGTTTGACAGGGTACACCTGCAGAAATAAAGGAATGTCAACGCGCTGATAGGTCTCATGTTGAATGTTTTGTATAAAAGATAGGAACAATTATAAAACTTTTCAACAACTTTTCAGATGAACATTATTTAACCATACATTTCCAAATAACTTGGGTTTGTTAATTATTCATAATTCTCGCTAATAGTATTAATCATTGTAAAGTCAGTGAAAATTGTGTCCTTGGTCATACCATATTTGTGGAAAAATGGGGCTTATGGTTTTTACTACCAGGGTAGATCCAAATCAGCATGTGCATATGCACGGTCTGAACAGGATCTACCCCGTTTAGTTTAAACAATATCTGCCCTGTTTGTTATTAATCTATCAACAAAATGCGAATCATGACTGTCACTTATCTAGATAGATTAGAAATGACCACAGGTGACGGAAACAAATAATCTCATTACAGTATATATATAGTATGTTCTAAGGGCCATTTTATCAGCCGACTACCTCTACCAACTACCTGTACATATTGCATCCATCCCATCCTACTTAATAAAATTTGAAAAGAAGTATAATTTTTCCTACGTGTATAGGTGTAGGTGTAATTTTAAATTGATTGATTATCTGTCTTGTCTTCAAAGCAACAGAGACATTTTAAATGAAGAATGATCCTCCCACGTACCTATAAGACCTCATATGTCTTTGAAACAATTTTTGTGATCAAGCTCTCAGTAACATATTTTACTTTGGACTTGAAATAAGAAAACAAATGTTTGGAAAGTTTGTGTACCTTATTTCTCAGTGGAAGTATATTTTTAATGCAAGAGACGGTTCAAATGAGTGGTAAAACTGTGATGTCGACATGATTTTCGCATTTGCTTTTGAAGAAGTAACAAATGTTTTAAAATTATGTTGCGTATACCCTAACATTATGTTGTGACCATCACATTGGTATATACCCGGTAATATAAATATTTATAAAAGAAGTTCCTACTTTATTTACCGCAATGACAAGCCGTTTATGGATCCAAACTTCAACAAACATTAAAAACAACATAAACATTTATACATACCTTACATTGTACTTGTTATATAGTTTGCTTCAAAATGTATATGCCTACATACATGTATTCTGAAATTTTCTGAAATATTCTGTTACATGGATCCAGAATCTGATTGTAACTTCTGATAGAGGACAAGAATATACCAGTCAGTTGACAATGATTGCATTAAGAGAAAACCGACTGTTGTATATTTAACAACAACAATTTTTGTTCTTTTGATCGGCATACACCCATGATAGCATAAGAAAGATACAATGTTTTGTTAAGATGCATCTTGAGTTACCAAAATGATGAATGACCAGTGTAGACCTATGTGTGTTGCAGACTGATCACACCTCTATTCTAATCTAAGTTTTACAGCTCCTTACAAATTTAACAATCCCTGTTTTCTTATGATCCAAGGCAATTGGGGCCCAGTCATAAATCACAGGAAAACATAGGTAGGTTGAATCCAATGGGGAAAATAGACAACTTACAGAAATATGGACATTCATCTCCCAAGTATCTTGTCTCTAAATCACCAAAGGTTTTTGGTAAATGGTTAATAGAGCAGGTGCTACACATCTATACTATCCAATTGCCAAACTGAGTTTCACATGTAGTCTTATATTGAGTCAAGAACACTCACAAATGTAAACAACAATACCTGTTTTCTCATACACAGCACAGGGAGTCTGTGGGGGCCATAAATCACAGTCAGAAACAAATACCCATATACACTTCTCAGTTAGAACAATTGGAAAACAGACAACTTACAAAAATGGATATTCAGCTCTAAATTAAGTGTCTTACCAAGGTTTTTTTTATCAGGATATACACAGATAAAATGGGGAAAATAGGAAAATTACAGAAATTTATGTTTTTGGTTCATATGGCAGTGACCGCATTAATGGAGCTTAAAGGTTTTGCAGCCAGTGTAGAGGAGCTTAAAGGTACATGCCCACTCAGTAGGCACAAAAATGTCTTATTTATAGGAATTAAATAAATGTACAATTGTGTCACTATTCCACCAGTTCTAAAAATTATGAGTGCACGATATATGGATATAATCATTTAGTAATGTTTATTTTACTGACCGTGACGCGCGGTGGTATCAGGCTATTTTCATATGCAAATGAGGCATGATATTTTTTAATTATTTATACTAATTAAATGCGTCTCCCGAAAAAATTATATTTTTGACAACTTATAAAGTAAGATCATTGCACATCAAACAAGAAATGCGTCTGTCGAACGCGTATGCCACCTGCAGCATATTTGAGAAACTGTGACAAAGTGGTTAACCGAAAAGTGTGACTATGTGACGGACGGACAGACAGACGGACGGTCTGCCACCCGGCTCTTCGAGACCAGTGGCATAAAAATAAATACAGAGAATAAATAGTAATGTGGAAATTTATGTCTGATATAAAATGTATAATAATGCCAATCAATACGTGGGGTAATGGTGAATGAATGTTTATTTTGCCAGAAAATGTTTTGTGTCTACCGAGTGTCTACAAATGCTGATCTGGATCTACACTGGCTGCAAAACCTTTAAAGGTGTAGATCCAGATCAGCATTTGTACCCGCACAGTCTGATCAGGATCTGCACTGTTGCCATTCCATCAATGAAACACCTGTCATGCTTGTAACAATACCTGTTTTCTCATACATACCTATATGTACATACCACAGGGTGACTGTGGGGCCATAAATCACACATAAACACATTATATATAGTCTATCATGTAGACTTTATCACTGTCATACAGACCTTGTCACTTTCAAAAGGAATGCCGGTCAGGGTATACACTGTATTATGATGAATGAAAACAAAATACCCGATTCTTATCCCGCATCCATCTTTGTTACACTTGTTACACTGTCAGTAAATACAGACCTTGTCACTTTCAAAAGGCATGCCGTCAGGGTATACACTGTATTATGATGAATGAAAACAAAATACCCGATTCTTATCCCGCATCCATCTTTGTTACACTTGTTACACTGTCAGTAAATACAGACCTTGTCACTTTCAAAAGGCATGCCGGTCAGGGTATACACTGTATTATGATGAATGAAAACAAAATACCCGATTCTTATCCCGCATCCATCTTTGTTACACTTGTTACACTGTCAGTAAATACAGACCTTGTCACTTTCAAAAGGCAAGGCTCATATCTGGGTCAGTTGAGCATGCCGGTCAGGGTATACACCGTATTATGATGAATGAATACAAAATACCCGATTCTTATCCCGCATCCATCTTTGTTACACTTGTTACACTGTAACACAGAAAATATCTTCTGGTTTTCACACTGTGTCTTATCGTTACAGTTGTTACTGTAACAAGGGGGAAAATGCCTTCGTTACACTTGTTACACCGTTACACTGTAACACAGAAAATATCTTCTGGTTTTCACACTGTGTCTTTTCGTTACAGTTGTTACTGTAACAAGGGGGAAAATACCTTCGTTACACTTGTTACACCGTTACACCGTAACAAAATGGGCACCTCCTGCCAGTTGGTATCTTTTTGTGCAGTATATGGAATCTGGACTTCACCATATTTAAATTTGATTCATCTAGGCAGCAACACTTCTTTATTGTATGAGTGATCAAGGAATGTCACTCAAATGTGAAAAAGGTTGTAGGGCACGAACCTGATGAGAAGTTTCAAGATCAATTAGGCGACTTGGGTGGGTTATTTCTAGTGACTCGTAAGACTTGCATAAATAATAATTTTGGTGAATTCCTTATGTGCACTCATAGTCAAGTGTTTGAACTTTATGTTGATGTATACATTTTCAGGAATTAATCAGAATATAACACACAATATGAATGTATGTGCTTAGGGGCACGGATCCATGAGAATAGGGACTATATCAATGTAAATGGCTCATATTTTCTATTTCCTTTCATGGAAGTTCTTGATATTTCATAGTCTAGAACCTCACCGACCCAATCAAGTTGGTGTATATCAAAACAGTCATGAAGTCACGACTAGATATTTCACATGTATTACCTGTTATAACTGTTTCAGATTCATGGTCCCGATGGTAAGGTTATTCACTCCGGCGATCGAGAATCGAATGGCAAATACACATTTGCTGCCCACATGGATGGTCCATATAAATATTGCTTCAGCAACAAAATGTCGACGATGACACCAAAGCTTGTCATGTTTACCGTGGACATTGGAGAGAAGCCAAAAGAGGATGAAAAAATGGACGGAGATGGTATGTGACAGAATTGAGTTATATGTCTAGTTTTGGAATCGTTAACCCAGAGCTCCAGATACATGTAGGTGCATACCAAAAAAGCAATTAAAATGTCCGGTACGCAATATATTTGTATTATGTAGCGTATTGCTCAAATGTATTTTCAGCAGTCTGTAGCATATACAAAGCTACAAAGAGCTACCGAATATCTGTCGGTCTGCCATTGACTGTTGTTTACAAATTCTGGACCCGTCTCTAGTTGTATTTCGCCGATAACATTGTAAACAGTATTACAATATATTCAGTTGTACAGTACAGCCACCGCGAAACCCGCACATTTTTTGTAATTGCGGAAACCAATTTAGCTTTAGTGCGGAATATTGCGGCAATCTCTCGCAAAATGTCCCGTTTGGCCGTTTGCGGCATAATGCGAAACTCCGCAAATTTTACGCGGTCGTTTCGCGGCGATCCTCGGCAAAACTCGGCAAAACTTTCCAGTGTGTTCAACGTGCATGCACATGTTATCGCACCTTTACCGCCGCGTTTTGCGGCAAAATGGACACGGTAAAATGGGGCAAAACTCGGCAATTCACTCTGAAAATATGTACATTGTTTGATTGAATGAAGTCAGTTTTACCCTTGTAGACATGCATTTTGCATGGATCGATTTGGTATATCTGTCAATAAATCATGTTCGAACATCCATGGTCCTACCGATATTGATCATGTAAGATGTAGATATCAAACAGGCATATCAGAATATTGATCATGTAGGATGTAGATATCAAACAGGCATATTCAGATTTTCACGGTGTGTAATCGATCGTATTTCCTCGCCACCACATAAAACCCGACTCGAGAAACACAAATTAAGTTGTTATTTCTGAATTTGTCAATCGTTTGCACGGTCTAAGAAATCAAACAAATGTGAAAACAATTTTGATTTTTACAAAATATTAGACTCGTCTAAGGAGACGATTCTTATGTGTTGCCAAAAACTGTTTTATTAAGTCATCGGACAAATGTGAAAAGAAAACCTGAATATTTCTTTATTTACAAAATAAAAACATATTTTGACAAAATATGAGAATCGTCTTACTTAGGAGACGATTCTCATGTGCTGCAATAATTGCTTTTATCAAGAAATCAAACAAATGTGAAACTGCACAAGCTGCATGCGTCAATTCGATGACGTGAGCGGCTACATAGCGTGGTTTTGGTATGTTCGTTTCCACCGAGTTCTAAAGGTCAGTTACACTTTGCACGTGAAAATGGATTACCGACTGATGATTGTAAACACCATCAGGTGTGCAGCTAGACCGAAAATGATATGTCGCAAATGTGCTACAGTAGAACCTCTCTAAACTGAACACAGAGACAAGTTAGTTGTGCTTAATTTTGACATAGTTCGTGTCCATTTATCTCCGATTAACCCATGCAATCAGTTTTGTTGAGAATACGGTACATTTTCATTTCAGCTCTCGCGATCACGCTTCGCGTTTTCGCGATCTCGATCTATGTGCAAGATCGCGAAAGGAGACGATTTTCATATGCACAGTACTGTCAAAACATGTTTTGTTGTGAATATGTTAAATTTTCGTTTCACGATCCATCACGCTTCGCGTTTTCGCGATCTCGGCCTATGCGCAAGATCACGAAAACGCGAAACATGTTTTGTTGAGAATATGTTTCATTTTCGTTTCGCGAAATTGTAACATATGTACAAATCGTCTTAAGAGACGATTTCATCTCATGTGCTGCCTAAACATGTTTTTATTAAGAATGGAACAAATGTGGACAAACATCAATATTTCTGACAATAAAAACATGGTTTGACAAAACATGAGACGATTCTGATGTGCTGCCAGTACATATTTATTGAGTAAATAAGGATTCCGTTACCTTTTTTTGAGATTCCACACCTTCTCTCCGACCAATAAAATGGAAGAAATATTTTTATCAAACGCGGTGAAAACCGCTATGCTATAAAGAGAGATAAGTTCCATTCCATTAATAAATATGTAATTGATCGTAAATGTGCTGCTCTTGTGCACAGGTTGAAGTAACGGACCGAGGTCTATAAATACATTAAATATGCCTAAAAGCATCAATAAATGAAGATTTTTTACCCCCTCCATCTAATCATTATAATGATTAGATGGAGGGGGTAAAACAAATATTTTTTTCTTCATTTATTGATGCTTTTAGGCATATTTAATGTATTTATAGACCTCGGTCCGTTACTTCAACCTGTGCTCTTGTGTCGGCGTGTTTCAAAGATCTGATCGACACAACTTAACCTTTAGATGTCATTTTGTAACCTTTCATGTCCCACTTTCCAATGCCGACACACGTCCCAGTAGGTCACCGCACGTGCATATGATGATGTATGACGTGATCGGACAAAACCGGGCTTATTGCATATGTGACTAGCGAAGACCAACACGTGTTCATCAGTAGATTGTAACAGGACACGTAAATCGTTTTAGGAGACGATTCTCATATGCTGCAAAATATGTTTATTAGAAAAAATAATATTATTTTTTTGACAAAACATGAGAATTGCCTCCTAAAACACGAGAATTATAATGGTGTTCTGTTAGTGTCGTGTAACTCGCATTTACTCGATTTCGACCTCTACACCAGATCGCGAAAACCCTTTCATATGTATCTGACATATTCCCCAATATCCACATTTCTTCTATTTCTTAATTGTATCCCCCGGACTCCGTCGGGGGATACTATGGATTTGACAGCGCGCCGCGTACGCGTCCGCGTCCGCCGCAGACACTTCTTGTCCGGAGCATAACTCGAACACCCTTTGGAATATTTTCATGAAACTTCACACATGCATAGACCACGACCCAAAGGTGTGTCGCGCACAAGAATGACAACTCTTGCATAGCTAATTTTTGAGTTATCTCCCTTTTTTGTTTCTCGTACTGATTTCGTGTCCGGAGCATAACTCCACCACCCTTTGGAATATTTTCATGAAACTTTACACATGCATAGACCACGACCCGAAGGTGTGTCGCGCACAAGGAATGACAACTCTTGCATAGCTAATTTTTGAGTTATCTCCCTTTTTTGTTTTGCGCACTGATTGACCATAACTCGACCACCCTTTGGAATATTTTTATGAAACTTAACACATTCAATTAGACCACGAACCGAAGGTGTGTCGTGCACAAGAATGACAACTCTTGCATAGCTAATTTTTGAGTTATCTCCCTTTTTTGTTTTCGCTCACTGATTTCCTGTCCGGAGCATAACTCGACCACCCTTTGGAATATTTCATGAAACTTCACACATGCATAGACCACGACCCGGAGGTGTGTCCGCGCACAAGAATGACAACTCTTGCGTAGCTAATTTTTCAGTTATCTCCCTTTTTTTGTTTTGCTGCACTCTACAAACTGGACAATAATGCATGAAGACCTGTTTTCTCGTCTGCTCTGTATACCTTTTCTCGTGTGCTCTGTACACCTTACCTGTAGAGAGAACAATAGAAACTGGGAGAACCATGTGCTAAGCATGGGATAGCATGTGCAGATGTCCAGTGCTTGACCACTGCTGACCAGGTAATTTATACAGGTAAATCACTACATTGGGTACTGTGTTGAAAATATTGTGGCATTATGTGGACCTCTGCAGATATATGTAGATAAATATAGGACTATTTATTAAAAAAAAATCTGGTCTCCAATAGCAAGCATTATTATTTTTAAATTATTTTTTTTTCATTTTTGTTTTTGTTTTTTTTTTTTTTTCATTTTTTGTTTTTCTTTTTTTTTTTCATTTTTTTTTTTTTTTTCAAATTATTTTTCAATTTTTGTCTAGTAGCATAAGGTCGTAAGTGCTTTATACAGACTATTCACCTGTGCATGTGCTAGCATGTGCAACTGACCACTGACCACTTACAGGTAATTTATACAGGTAAATGATTATATTACATTTCCGTAAACTGTGTTGAAAATATTGTGGCATTATGTGGACCTGTGCAGATATATGTAGATAAATATAGGACTATTAAAAAAAAATTCTGTGCTCCAGTAGCAAGCATTATTATTTTTAAACTTTTTTTTTCCATTTTTTTTTTTTATTTTTTTTTTTCATTTTTTTTTCAAATTATTTTTCAATTTTTGTCTAGTAGCATAAGGTGGTAAGTGCTATATACAGACTATTCACCGTGCATGTGCTAGCATGTGCAACTGACCACTGACAACTTACAGGTAATTTATACAGGTAAATGATTATATTACATTTCCGTAAACTGTGTTGAAAATATTGTGGGAATATGTGGACCTGTGTATATATGATATGTAGATAAATATAGGTACTTATAAAACATTCTGGCTCCATAGGGAGCATTATTCTTTTTCTTTTTTTTAATTTAATTTTTTTTTCCATTTTTTTTTTTTTACATTCTTTTTCAATTTTTTTAACTGACCACTAACTTATTACAGGTAATTTATACAGGTACATTATTACATTTCCGTAAGCTGTGTTGACAATATTGTGGCAGTATG
This sequence comes from Conchocele bisecta, assembly GCA_029237695.1. Lineage (NCBI taxonomy): Eukaryota > Metazoa > Mollusca > Bivalvia > Lucinida > Thyasiridae > Conchocele > Conchocele bisecta. The sequence continues at coordinate 81,962,566 of CM055277.1, forward strand.
TGGACCTGTGCAGATATATGTAGATAAAAATATAGGACTATTAACAAAAATCTGGGCTCCAGTAGCGAGCATATTTTAAAAAAAATTAATGTAATATTACAATTTATTTCCGTAAACTGTGTTTGAAAATTATTGTGGCATTATGTGGACCTGTGCAGATATATGTAGATAAATATAGGACTATTAAAAAAAATTCTGGCTCCAGTAGCAAGTTATTATTTTTTATTTTTTATTTTTTTTCAATCATTTTTATTTTTTTTTACATTCTTTTTTAATCTTTTAACTGACCACTAACTTATTACAGGTAATTTATACAGCTAAATTATTACATTTACCTAAACTGTGTTGACAATATTGTGGCATATGACCTGTGCAGATATATGTAGTAAATATAGGACTATTAAAAAAAATTCTCGGCTCCAGAGCGAGCATTATTTTTTTTTATTTACATTCTATATTACATTTCCGTCAACTGTGTTGAAAATATTGTGGCATTATGTGCACCTGTGCAGATATAGTACATATAGGACTATTAACAAATAATTCTGCGCTCCAGTAGCTTCACACATGCATAGACCCTAAAGGTGTGTCGCGCAAGAATGACAACTCTTGCATCACTAATTGTTTAGTTATCTCCCTTTGTCCGTCACCGATTTTGTCTCCGGAGCATAACTCGATCACCCTTTTTTCAAACTACTTGTGTATCTGGGGAGGGGGATACACATGCGCTTGTCGACAAGCGTCCATTTCTAGTTAAAATAATGTTTTACAGCACATGATTATCGTTTCCTAAGGCGATTATGATACCACAGTGTCCTGTTAGGGCATTTAACAAACATCATTGGAACCTAGATTTGCAATTGATAAAGCATAAAATAATAAAGCAAAACATCGCAAAACGCCGCATTTTCTGTCCATCAAAACGCCGCAAATTGTGGCAAATGTTCCGGTGATCCGTTTTATGATTTCGTCGAGTTTTGCCGCAGTTGACTTGGGTCACGATTGCGGCAATTGATTTTAACAATTGCGGCAATACCGCGAGAACTTTGCGACGCTTTGCGGCATTTCGCGGCAAACCAGCGATGCAATAGGTAGGAAATTCCGCGCTGGCGAAAAACTCCGCAAAGCAAAAAATGTGCGGGTTTCTCGGTGCCTGTACTGTACCTCGAGTAATGCGAACGATCCCGGCTATCAGCTATCGGCTAACGAAGAATTCAAGAAGATTAAATTTGGATCCAACTCGATATGTAACCTATACATGGCAGTGGTTTTGAGTACCGTTCAAGTTGATGAGCCCAGCTCTGGAATCACCACCCTTATCGTTTTTCGCCGATAATGATTTTGACAACATTTTCCGAACATGGTGATGACACAAAATTCAGAGCTCATCCGGAATTGAATTAGTTCTAAATTTGTAGTTATATTCAACATAATTTTACAGAAAACATTACTGAAGTTCGAAATCAATATCGGCAAAAAAAAACTGATGCAATAAGGGTGGGAACTCGAGATCCAGAATCATCGTAAATTCAAATATGAAACTGCTTTTTTCGGTGACTCCCGAGCAACGGAAAACACCAGTAGAAAATCCTAAACGACTATCACACAGAGAAAAAATGGTATGGTGGACTTGGCGAAAAACGCAACAGACACGCTATTATTTTGAATGTGTCAAGACACATTTACGTTTGGGACTGTAATTAATGAAAAGATGGTAGCACTGTCAAATTAACTAAAATTGGACTAGTTTAACGGCGCCTGAATTGATCACTTAATATAATCGCAGTTGCGATAGACACTATCAACAACACAATCGGATTGTGTCAGATTTATTCTTAGAAAATTGGTGACACATGGCGCAACAAAATGGCAACCCAAAAAAACAATTCATGGAAGAAAGAAATTATGATGTGTTTCCAAATCGGTTTTTGTAATGAAGATATGGAAATACCCAATTGAAAAAAAAAGAGAGAGTACCGGTAGCGTTTTTACAATACCCAATTGAGAATACCCAATTGATTTCAAAAGTATGGAGTAATGGTACCCAATGTCAAATTCATTATCTGGAGCTCTGGTTAACCAATGACATTTTTAGCGCGCCTTCCAAAGGAAGCCGTGCTGATGGCATACCCTCGGCGTCGTAGGCGTCCGTCTGTCTTCAAAAATTATAATGGCCTATTTTTTATGGTTCCTTGCTTGGATTTGCTTCATATTTCACTCACACACACATTGCTCCAAGGATCCTCTACTGCGCTGTGGCAAATCCACGTCCGTGCCGCCCCTTCTAAGCACAGGTACAAGGTCACATACTTTGTGCATCTCAAAACCTTAACGCTCAGTCGCTTGGGTAAATAATGGCCTATATTTTCTGTTTCCTTACTTGGATTTGCTTCATATTTCACACACGCATTGCTCCAAGGGTCCTGTGCTGTGGCAAATCCACGTCCGTGCCGCCCCTTCTAAGCCCAGGGACAAGGTCACATACTTTGTGCATCTCGAAACCTAAACGCTCGGACGCTCGGGTAAATGGCCTATATTTTCTGTTTCCTTGCTTGGATTTGCTTCATATTTCACACACGCATTGCTCCAAGGTCCTCTACCACTGCTAAGCCCAGGGTCAAGGTCAAATACTTTGTACGCTCGAAACCTTAACACGCTCTGGTAAATGGCTCATAAATTTTGTTTCCCTTATCCAGCACGTTGTGTTTTCAAATGTGCCCTCGGTTCCTTTGCTGCCACCGGGCGTGCTTCCTTCGTTGTCCTCTGACAACTCTTGTTTAATTTCCTGATCAGCAATTATAAATAATTCAGGCCCTGCGGAGATTCGGCGGTGTCCTATAGGTTTCGCACTGTCTGTCCGTCCGTTTATTTTTTGGAAGTTTTTGTAAATAATGAGTGGTTACAACATATTACTTTTATTGTGAACAAAACATATACTTTTATTGTGAACAGGATAAATAAAATTATTCAAAATGGTAATATGCCTAAGAGCTTATTCCGAATATATTAATATATTGATGCGATCAGCTAGGAGGTTCCTGTGGCATAATGTAGATGTAGTTTTCATTAGATGCCTCAATCGTATTCTCCAACTTGAGCAAACAGTATAGAACTTGGTTATACCATCTGCAGACTGATATTGGACTGATCTTGATCTTGGACTACATTGAGTGCAATCCTTTTTTGTCTTGGCAAATCTTGTATTTGAATTATGCCGTATATGACCATCACTATTGAATGAACATACGGTCTCATTCAATCAATAACTTTTTATGCCCCCCCCCCCCCCAAATCAAAGTTCAGGGGTCAAAATCCCCCAAAGGGTCACTGTTGACAGCCTCGTGTGACTCCCACATATGCGACACTTCCATTTGTGACACCCTGTGTTTGTTACAGAACACCAGAACAAGCTTGCAGAGATGATAAACGAGCTGTCCACGTCACTGACCGGGTGAAACACGAGCAGGAGTACATGGAGGTCCGCGAACGCATTCACCGGGCAGGTAAGCCGTACAGCCAGCCGAGTCGGTCAGAGATTATTATCAAGTTCAGTGTTCTTGATTAAATGCACAGAATGTTATATGGGCAATTGCTATGACCATTATCAAGATATTTAACTGTATATTTAACTGTATGTACATCTTGAAATGTGGCTGTGGCTAGAGAAATGGGGCTTATGGTTTTTGCGACAACTGTAGATACTGATCAGACTGTGTGGATGCTCTGCTTGCCATTCCATCAATTAAACACCAGTAAGTTTTGCTTCTAACAAGCAATTAAGATATTTTTCAGCATTCAGGAGTGCTATTTGTCACAAATCCCATAAGCCCTATTTTCTCAAGTCACAGCAAAATAAGTGATTGATGGTGCATTTGTAGCATAATGGCACTGTGAAATATGAACATTTCACACCACTCGATAAAACATGTCATATTCGAAATAATGGAGAATAGTAGGTTAGTGCCGTGAATGGGACAAAATATCTGGCATGGCTTAGAAAACGGGATGGGCGAGGCTCTGCCGAACGTTTCTGTGCTGCGCCAGATATTTTTGTCCCATTCACGGCACTAATGTACTATTCTATTTATCCCGTCAACACTACAAATAGCTATAAAATGCCGCATCCTCAAAATCTGAGAATCTACTAGTATGACAATCGCGCACATTCATACGCAATGATTATGTCGTATTGACAGGATATCAAAAATGTCAACTGTGTTGAACGGGATAACTATGAATACCTCTATTTGAGAACATTTTTTCTCTATTGTTGTACAAGTCTAAAGTAGTACATGTATACCACGGACATATTATACCATCATAATTCCAGCACAAAAATATTTACACAATTTGATTGGCCCGTAGCAAGTGTCTGTCCAAAATTTATACCCCAGTAAACTCCCACGCCAAACTACTTTCTACAGGTGCGCTGTCAGTGCTGTCAGTGTAAACAAATGGCTGCCGTCTGTCAAGATAAAACACATTTTCTTGATGAATTTATTTCAAATGCTGGAATTATAAGGAATGAATGGCCTTTTTGTGGAATTTATCGGGGATATAAACTTGGAAAAGTCGCGGGAAAACTGGACGAGGCCTTCCGGCCTTCGTCCAGTATTCCCGCGACTTTTCCCAAGTTTACACCCCGATAAATTCTACAAAAAGGCCATTCATTCCTATAATATCACTATGAATATCCTCTATTTGAAAACATTTTTTGTCCGTCTATTGTGTACAAGTCTAAAGTCACCACAAACCTTGCTTCTCCGGTCGCAGTCACATTCCAGTTACTTTTCTCATTTCAGTAAACGACAATACAAACTCTCGTGTCGTATTGTGGTCATTCTTCGAAGCCCTGGTGCTGGTGGCGATGACATTGGGACAGGTCTACTATCTCAAGAGGTTTTTTGAAGTGCGACGAGTAGTATAACACCACGACTATCTAGATATCTTCAAATTTCGTAGTTATTTAACCAAATTCATGTTGGGTGGTAATTTGTTTGTTCTCCATTTACCTCGTTGGTATTTATGTGAGACAAATACAGTAGTGTATCAGAACTCCAGATAAGGTGCGTATTTTACGCAATTATAGCTGAATACGCATTGATTGATTATCAAAAGTGGGAGTACAAAATACGCACAGCAAAGTGAAATATGCATTTATTTTCAAATTGAGTTGTGAAAATACTGTCATAAAGTTGAAAATTCAATTAGTTGAGCTGAAAAAGCAATTAAGTGTTTGCTTTTTGCAGCTCAAATAAGTGAATGTTTAAATTTGTTATATTTTTTATCATTTGTTCCTATTTAGCAGTTTAGTAATGAAGAAAATCAATAACTCATTTGTAAAAGGAAAATACGCAATGATTTTGAAATCGGGGGCTATAGTACGCTTTAGATACAACGCTTATCTGTAGCATATTTCATCAACATTGCAAAGTATACTTATCTAGCAAAGTATACTTTGAGGGAGAAATTTTCAATTTTATGATAAATTTATTATTTTTTATTATACTGAATTTATTACATTATCACAGCCAATTTTGGCTGTGATAATGTAATAAATTCAGTATAATAATTCTGCATACTTTTAATCATCAAATATATGCAGTCGTTAATTCTATATGAAATAATGAATTTCGGGAAAAATAAATGATTGCTTATCTGGAGCTCTGGTGTATTTTTCTGAAAACTAGATTGAAAGATGACGGTAATCTCAGAGCCAAGAATTAAATTCTACATGAGCTCTAAATTTCTGTCAATTTTCGGCATCACATACAGAAAATATGAACAATTTATGAAATTAAGATCGGTGACACACGGATGCTACAACAAGATTGTAGATGTTTTCTTGGTGTCTGGTTTATAGAAGTTCACTGTACCACTCAATTGAGCCTATTTCACTAAATGCTTGAAAACAATGTTGTTTCATTGTTACACGACTGCCGTTGTTCGACACCGCTCACAGCCGTGTTCAAACGTGCAGCGCGTGCTGTTTGACTATGGCTGTAGACAATGCTCATATTCCGGGGCCAAGCTAACACCTATGTAATGCATGTGTCTCATGACATTACTAGAACCCGCCATTATGTCAACAGACCAGTTTCACAACGGTCACACTGAAATTGATGCGACTACACGATGTGTACTGCGGCCCCAGAATATGTATACGTAAATCAGCTGTTTGAATGAAACGGTTATCAAAGTAGCGAAAGTAACTGCTTATATATTATGCTTAAATTACACGATATTTCCGACGGAAATGTAACAATAACGTTCGACCATTTCCAGTTGTGGGTAAACGTTTGCCGTGGCACTCGGGAACTGTTTGAACACGCGGCCTACACCCTTATGGTTCAAACAGTTCCCTCGTGCCTATGCAAACGTTTACTCCTGGCTAGACATTGTCGAACCTTATATTCTGTATACATTTTGAAAAGAACCCATTATACCATTGACCAAACCAATTGGTCTGTTATTTAAGAAATCTGAACATTGTTTGTATATTCGTGACATCAGTCCACACCGTTTTTGTGGGCCTGTCAGTAACATTGTGCATACATTTTTACACCACCATTATATTGTCGTCTAATTTACGAGTATACGATGATCTATTTTGGCGTATATACAAATGTAGCATTAAATAAATGTCTGTTTGCCGATTATGAATATATATATTTTGTGTTCACTTGATGAATAATCTTTCACAGGAAATAACAAATATCTTGCTTGTAAATGCTGGGTAACATGCAGTCGCGTACAATGCATTGTTAATTGGAGGGTTAGTGGAAGAATGGGGCTAAGTTAGGCCCCTTATTCCATTGACCCCTTCAGTAGTAGTCTGCCATATTTGATCAGTGTGCCCCTAATCTGTGTCTATATGGCTGGTACAGACGGGACAAGCCGCCCCACCACTGTATTGTTCCGTTCATAACCCACCATTCCTTCTGTTCATGTTCAACTGAATTTACATAGTACAGTACATGTAGTATGTCATATTAATGTTTTTTTTAACCCTTACAATGCTGAATTAAATTTTGTAATCTGTTTATTTGACCTTTTTGTTCAGCAAAAACATGTTTTGACAACACTTTAGAATGATTTCCAATGGAAATGATTCTAAAGTGCTGCCAAACCATGTTTTTATTGCGAAAGAAGACAAGATATGAAACAACAGCAGAAGACAATTTATGTTTCCCGAATTCTAAGGGTTAAGAAATAGTAACGATACCAATCAGAATTTTCTTCATATTAACCATTTTAGAACATGTATGTTCTATGATATGTTTGGACTGTTGCATTCATTAAGAAAGGGGCATTGTTTCGAAATCTTGATATAATGACTATGCTGCAGATCGTGACAATACGACTGGATCCTTACTGGCGGATCATTTGGATCTACACTGTTGATGTTGACTTTATGGTCTGTGGTGTTGAAAGGGTTAAATAAGTCCAGTTGGTAATAATAAATCTTTGTCTGACCAAGTTCACATAACATTTCATCTGTCGTGCGCACCGTAAGTGCATTTATTGCTGAACGCTCAAATGATTACTGGCATGATAATCTGTAACATGCACAACTGGGGGCCATTTCACTAAACTTTGTACGACTAAAATGTTTGTAAGTGCAAAATTATGATAGTCTGTAAATTCCAAATTAACAATGCGTTCTTGTAAACAAGTATTGGATTTACATTTATTGAGCATAGGCTGCATATGCAGCCTATGCTCAATAAATGTAAATCCATGAATTGAAATTTACAGAATATTCTAAAGTTGCACGTACGAACATTTTAGTTGTAGGAAGTTTAGTGAAACGGCCCCCTGTGGTGTCGCGACATCTAGTTTTGCCCCTTATGAGATAGCAAGAGTTGTTTTGCTCTTGAAGTTCTCTACTATATCGTACTTTCTCATCACATGTTTGTAATATTTTCATACTTATTTTCTTCATCATGAATCATCGAGTAGTCCTGCTTTGCTGTGGATCGTATACAATAATATGCAAAATCATATACATTGTACATGTGTTAAGGTACATACGAGACCAGCCATACAAGTTTGTACCTAAGAGGATGTGCGGTTTTTGTCGCGCTCGCTTGCGGGCATTGTGATATAGTTGGCATATTGGCGCACTTACGATGACGTACGTGCATGCGTTTGGGTTCAATTGTTTCTGTATACTATCAAAGCCTCGGCGGGCGCGACATGCAGGCCGCAGCGTGCCATCTAGTTTACATTATTTACTATATTTTCCGTAATATATATATACAATGTATAATAATATATATTTTATGTCGTATACGGAAAGTGGGTTGTGGTTGTGCGAATGAGACGCTGTAAATTAACGGTAGGGTTCCTCCTTATAGGAATCACGATTTGCCTGGTTTGGCCCTTAGGTACGTTTTTATCTTTGGCTCTTTTGTTACCTGGGAGTTGAATTGGGTTATTGCCCATTATAAAAGTAGTAAGATTATTACTGATTCTACTGCTTTTGGGAGGGGCCAAGTGATTCTGGTGTGGCGAGGACCTGGCATCAGATCAGGATTATTCTGATTTCAGGGCTGAATATATATTTTGTTTTATTGTTATTGTATATTCAGTTCTGATTTTGGGATTTTCCCCCCATTTGTATATGTACAGGTAATATATGGGATTTAGTACTAAACCCATTGACCCGGCCTTAAATGACCTTAGCTGTTGATAGGCCGTTAAACCCCAACAAACAAACGTATACGGAAAATATCATGAAAAATTGCACATCCTCTTCTGTACAAAATCACATGGTTTGCCTCGTATACCTTTGTATTTATATTACATGTATGTTTTCTTCGTTGAACTTATTGTTCTTCCTCTTTCGTATGGATTTCAGTTTCAAAAGGTGTATACAATTTCTGACTAAAATCTTGTAGCTTTTAAATTCACTTGCAGATTTCCCGCGAAATTTGAACCAAGACATTTGAGCAAATTGTACTACCGGTAATGAAGAGTTTATTGTAAATTTGAGAAATCAACAAAATAGAAGGCATTGATTTGTTAGGTTTGACCTGGATTGCCCAATTTTCAGATGTTCAACGTTGCATGTACCGTAAGAAAACATTGTTTTTTGTTGTTTTGAATTCGTTAGTGGCTGTTGATCTTCATGTATCTAAATGTATACCCTTACAATGCTGTGGGTGGCAGGTGGGAGCAATTTATCGATCAGGGTTCATCCTCACCGGAATCCCGACTGGAGACCTGTAGCCGATTTCACCAACATTCCAAAG